>VZSE01010502.1:56903-125785 GCA_013398275.1 Promerops cafer
GACAACAACCTCTTTTATTCACACTTCAGGCAGTGCCCATCCTCAGCTCTTTTTGCAATATTGCATATCGCATAGTTTATTTTGAAAAATGTGATTTCATGCTGCAATGGCAAGTTTCTTTTTTGTTGTTGTTCTGGTGTATGACAATAATTTCTGCTAAGTCTGAAAGATGAGAGAAAATAAGAATTGAGACCTTTACTGGCCTCTAAGAAATTAAAGCCAGTCTTCCATGGCAGAAAACACCTGGCTAAGTGCCACATGTAAAACAGTGAGATTCCCACATACAAACCTGTATTTCCAAATTATTAGGTTACTCCTTCAGAGAAATAACCCAAGATTTGGCTTAATGTGCCCAACAGAGCAATATTCCCACAGGGAATGAATCCTGCCTCAACTACATATGGTTTGGCTTAATGAATCTCTGCATAGCCTGTTTCCTCCACCAATATCTGACACTCTCCACCCAACCCAGCCTGCCTTACACCACTCCACACTTGCACAGTATCAGTGATATTTGTTTCAGCCTTCAGATCATGTACCTCTTCACCACAGATCAGCAACACTCATCATGCATTGCAAGCCATTTTGTGGCATTTACTGTGTGTTCAAGACATTTCTTGGTTTATTCTCTATAGTTTAGTTGGAACCATGAGTGCAAGGACACAATCAGTGCAAAATCAGCACAACAATGGTAAAATGTGCACTAATTGGATATTTAGCGTGCTTTCTATTTTCAAAGGGAATATTTCCTACAATTTCCTACCAATTTTTCCCAACTCCAACCACTCAGAAGAGAGAAATAAATCTGTCGGATGCAGCCTGGTGGTTCCTTCATTTTGAGACGGAGGGTCAGAGGTGTGAGGGCTCTGTGCAGTCCTTTTACCTCATGCTTGTAGGAGAGTACCTCATATACAGCAGCTTTGATGTGGGATCAGAAAAAGGGCCTTGGGAAACAGAATTATTTAGATTCACTGGCCCACGCTTATATCTGTAAAAGTTTGATCCACAACACACTCACACAGGAAGAGAGTCTGTTTTGTCACACAACTGACTCATAATATCAGGTGTTGGGCTTTAGGTAATTCTCTTGTACCCTGAAAAGGTTGACATTTTGGGCTTCTCATGTACTGGGACTATTTGATTGTACAGCTGAAACAGAAGCTTGTGACAAATGACACTTAAACAAATGACACTTAAAATTGAATAATGAACAAATGACATTTGTTCATTGAATAATGAACAAATGACACTTAAAATTGGTTCTAAAACAAATATATAACAAAGGAAATTAGAGGTTTAAGTGAAAGAAGGAGCAAGTTCAATTGATTTCAGGAATGTTTAAGATTATAACTTTAATGATTTTTAGGCCATTATAGGATAATTATTATTATTGTAGGTTTGCTTTTAATTGGCATCCCTGATAAAGTTTCAGCATATACCAACTTAATTTGTAATTAAATTTTGGGCTTAAACCAAATCTGCTAGAAACATGAGAGGTGTTGGATAAACCTCTTCTCAGGAATGATGATAAAAGTGTTTATACAGTAAAAAGTGCTAATTTTGGGCAAAGTATCATATAAGGCAATATTGAAGCCTTCACAATAAAAAAACATTCATCCACAGTGGCTGCTTGCTTTGGGCAACAGTAGATTCTCAACCTCACTTCCTAAAACAGAATTCGTACTGCCTGATGTATTTTATATACTTTTTCCAGCTTGCGAGACCAGGAAAGAATTCAGATATTCATCATTCCTTGAGCAATTTATGATTAATTATAAATATATAATAATTCAGATCCACAGAGCCATTAAAACATCCATATGGGCAGTTATAAAAGGAAAAAAAAACACATCTGAAGAGAAATTCAGACCAGACAGGTATGTATTTTTGTACTAGAGGCTTTAATAAAAATAAAGAAAAGTTTCCCTCACATTTTTAATTCCCTGTAAGGTTGCTAAATGGTCCAATTCATCAGCCTACATAAGATATTTCCCTTACCTTTCTCTTTTCATCTCTGAGCCTTGGAACTTGTAGTTAAAACAAAAAGTCAGACAAGGACCAAAAAAAAAAAAAAAAAAAAAAAAAAAAAAAAAAAAATAAATGCAGGTACAGATATGGCTCCACAGATGAGAATATTAGGAATAAACTTACACTGTTCCCCCAGAAATACTGTTACTTTGATGTCAGAGCCCGTGCTGTGATGGAGGTCTTCTTTGAAATGCTTAAGGTGATGTGGTTTTATACATCTTTGTAACAAGGTCTTCTTGGAAAATGAGAGCCATTGAAAGCTGATGCTAGAGGTAATTCAGCAGGTAACAGGCTGGACTGTGCATCCAGGCACTTGTACTGTACAGCCACAGGTGAAAAAATGGCCAAACTGTTTCTTTTGGCATCAATATCAGCTTTCACTGGCCTCTAGTTCCAGAAGGTAAAACTGACTTTCTTTGCATCGTTCTGTAAAGGAAAAGTGATTCTGGATGTCAGTACTGACTACCGTAATATTACATACTAGCGATAGGGGCTAGACTGTTTTGTTTAACAGCTGAAACCATGATGTTTTCAATTAGTCACTAGACTGTGCTCTAGCAAAAATGACTTGACAAACCTTATTCAAGCAGTTCATCGCTCAGTTCATGAGTGTAGTCAGGTGCTTAAAATTAAATATGGCCTTTGTTGAACCAGGGCCTTACTTAAGGTTGATTAAGTAGATGCAAAAACAAGCAATTTTTCAGCAGCATACATTAAAACCCTACTTACTAAAAGATGTTCATTGATAAAGATGGAGGAAAAAAATCCTGTGGTATAGCAGACCACAAAAGAAAGATACCATACAGGTGGGTACAGGTTGGAGGAGTGTTTATAAAAGAAGGCTTCTGCATGAACTACATGTAAGGCAAACTCAGAACCTCCAAATAATACTTTAAGAAGTTTAATCTTGGATGCAAGACAATCAGAGTTACCTGCAAATAATATCTGAGGGACTTCTCATAGAAAATACTAAATTATAAATGTGTTATTAGATAATTTCTATGTATAATGTCCTTTATTTGCAGGATTCAAATACTTTCAGTCCTTTATTTAATTTCACAAAGAAGAAAGGAATAAGGCTGGAATTATAAGCAAGATCGATGACTGATGAGTATGTTGGCAAATACACAAGATAATTAGTTTTGCATAGTACAAACCTGAATTAAGATATATAATTTAGAGGGGACATTCCCTAGATATAATGTTTTCATTTTCTGAATATTCTCTTTTTCAGTGACTATCAATACAATGTGTTATTATTATCATAATATCTAAGTTTTTTAGCTTTTTGTTATCTTTTAATAACATACTATTATACATTGCTGCTATACATACTTTTCATTTTCTCACAACCTGCTTTTACATGTTGTCTGGCATTATCTTTTAAAATCTTAATATAATGAATGCGCCTTTTATCATTTTAATAATATCGACTATTGAAAACAAAATATTCTCAGGTGTTTTGAAATCACATATACTGAAAGTGGTGCAGAATGCTCACAGGCAGATCACAGCTACTTGTGTAAATATAGCACCTAGTTGTTGGTGCCAAGTAAAGTTTCCAGTTATGGTGAGCACATATGTATTGCACTCAGATACTTAAGAGAGTATCATATCTCTTAGACAATCTATTTAATTTTGTTTTTCTGCATATATATTTGGTTAATTCATTTTTCATCTTTAGGTTTTACAAATTATTAAAATTATATAAAGAGCAGATATCCCATGTTCTGAGCACTTGTCAGATTTTAGGAAAGCAACCCAAATGATAATGCTCAAAAACATTCATTTTTTAAATCATATTCTTGCACTATGCTTAGCCAAATCTAATAGAGAAATATTTCATCCCTTCTTATACCTGGGATACATTGTAAATGTTATCTTAGTATTGGAGGGGAAAAGACAACTATTTACATTTTTCTGTGGGTTTAAATGAGAAAAGATGCTTTGTCTTGCTGAGGATTTTATCGTTCTTACTTCTCTCTACATAAAGGTGGATTTGATCGAGGCTGCTCATACAATCTCCTTGGAAGGAGAGTAATAGTATTTTACAGCCTTGTTGAACTTCAAGCAACTACATTACCTTCCAACCCAAAGATACCCAATATTGCCAGACAGATTCCAGCCTGCCTAGTTCTTATTTGTTTACTGTAAAAATGAATATTGAGAACTGGAAGTGGGTTTGGAGAATAAGCAATTTAAGGAGCTCAATAAATTCATTTTGTACAAGAAATTGAAGCAGTGACAGGACTCTGAACATAAGCAGAAAAAGAACATTTCAAACTATAGAAGGAAAACACAGTATAATGACTAGACTTAGAAGGAGGAAACCTTAGGCACAATGTTTGAAAAAAATCTTGAAAAGTAAATAAATTATTGATACTTCTTGAAAAACATGGTAGCATATCTATCACTGAATCTTTAAATCAGGATTAGAAAACTTTATAGACTGAGTATATTTTCAATTGCTTATTGAAATTATTTGGAAATGTAGCCATTGATATAAAAGGTAAATATTTATTATTGTAAATTTCCAGCTGTATCTCAAAAAAGTCACAATCCAGCTCTGAGGTTGTAAGGAGCAAGGCCTGTGAAGGATGGCAAATGGCAGAAGGGCAAGAGTCCAGGCCAACCTGAGCACTGCTCTTTTGGGGGGAAAATACTATACCACTCTGCTTCTTTCCTCTCTTGCTTTCCTGACTGTTTGATAATTTCATGCTTCCTAAAGACTTGCTGTTAGTAGAGCATGAGAAGTCTCACTGAAAAATTCTGCCTAACACTTTAACTGCTTTTATTTTATGCTAAAGATTTACTCAACAGCCTGTAGTTTAACCTGGAAAAATACTGACAAGAACCTTGCTTTCCCTGCATTTACTTCACTTTGGATTATAACCAAGGTCTCACTAATTAACAAAATTCTCCAGCTGAAATGGAGAAAATGATGAAGAATGAGAGACCTGTCCCTGTGGGTTGACATGGCTACCTCATAGGGTCGTCAGGAATTTCCAGCATCTGATTATTTTCCCAATCAATAATATATCAAGTGTGTTTCTCTTGTCAGACAAATATTGATCCACACATCCACAGTTGTGTATGATTTTAAAGATCTGCACCTTTCTAGTTCACAGACTGAAATCACAGCATATGTGCTCAAATTTTTTTCTTTTCTCTCATGACCAAAAAATAGATGTCTGAACTCATTGGTAAATCCATTAATTCTAGTCCCTTAATTGCAACACACTTTATTTGTACATTACTTTTTGATTAATACCTTAAGAGCTCAGATTAAGTGTTACATAAACCATATTAAGGAGTGCTGATTTCTTAAGGAAGCAATGGAAAAAGCAGGAAAAGCATCAAGCATCATTCCAGTCATTTTTCATCCATGTTCAGTGATGGCCTTGTTGACATCACAATCAATCATTTCATTCTTCAGTGAAATTATCAAAAAAGTCTCAATTGTATCCCTCATTATACAGCCCTCAGTACATGCACACCTAATCACACACTTAATTGCAATTGTTAAAACACTTTAGAACACTGAATTTGCATGAAAATGCTTAGATGGAAAGGAGCTAATAAACTCATATGTAGTGGAAATGTAAGAAAATTGTATATTTATATATACTATAACATAAAAATATTCATAAATATATTTATATTCTATAATTCACCTTTGCACATCACTTTTTATGTCCGTTATATGCATAGATGTTATGAAGTTGTTATTTTACATACATCTTGGCACTACTTTATTATGTCTTTATTAATTGTTTGGGCTACTACAAAGTTTGCATGGCCTAATTGTCAGGTACCTCAACTTAAAAAGAACATTTATCATCTTGCAGGAAATTTTCTAGATGCTTGGAGAAGACAGTCGATTTTTCAGGTGGAAACAATGATATTCAATTCCATTCCAGTGAAGTTATTTCCTCATAATACTTTCAAAAGGTCTGAGTTTTATGATTTCTGCCCTAGAACTACAGTATTACAGAACTGTTTTACAGGAGTGAGAGATGAATAAATTGATGAATAAATTAAAACATGAGATTTTAAAGAGTTAGGAGTTGTCCTGGACCATATACAAGGACAGAGAAGTAACTGGGGTGCAGATAAGGGGTGGAGGGGGGGGGAAGGCAGCTTCTTAGGTCTCTTTTTTTTCTCACCAGAAGGCATAGGGACCACAGTACTGTGGCATTCATTGCAGCAGAGAAGGACTCAGGTCACCAGAGATGTTTCTGGATTCAAGAGGACCCACAGAGGGTGCACCCTTTCAGAAGTTCTTGCTTCAGCACCCCCTAATTGTTCTGAATTGATTAAATTCAGCCATTCCTTTCATGAGAATATTAAATGCTCCTGTAACATTTGCATACTTAAGGATAAGCCAGCTCTGAAATCATTGTTGAGTGTAGGTACTCCTTGAAAACAATTATTTTGGACAGGAAAATATTTTAGATGAAGAAAAAAGACTTCTAGAATTCTACTGAAACATTTCTTCTATTTTTAATTGATTGGATGAAATCTCTTTTTATGAGGAAGAAAAATCTGATTAAAACACCCAATTAGCTCTATGTACATTTAATTCAGTTCCTATGAGAATTATATTTGCTAAAATCCTGAGCCAAATTTTCAGACATGTGGAAGGAAAATTTGAATCCAGGACATGTAAGAGGTTGACCAAAATAGAGTTGCCTTAGAGGATGTACTCCTTCTTTCTTGCAACTGCCTATCTTCTCTTTTTAAAAAATGACAAAACACCAGTTTTCACAGAATAAACTTTCTACTTAAATATATAAGGTTACAGACTTGTAACTGAGACTTTGAATTACAACAACACACAAGATTGTCACAGCATTACTTTATCAAATGCATAGTGCACTAGCTGCATATGAGTAGCTACAGCTAACCTGTAGTGAAGTTCCATTCTATCCATTTTGACCAGAGCTGCACTGTATCACAAAATAATTTAAGGCTAGAAAAATTAACTACAACCATTATCATAATTCCAAAATCTGCTGAACCTATAATAGAATAAAAAACAATCTTTTTTGTACAATACAAGTTACTCAATACACCAAAGCTATGAATTAGATAAGAAACAAATACAAATTATATGAAGTTCAGACATGATATGAATCACAGTGTCATTAATTTCTCCTCAAAGATGGTTGTGGAAGCTTATGAAAAATTCTGCTGGTTTTATTTTTTTTTTTTTTCTTTTCTCAGGGGTGGATTTGAGTTTATTCAAATTCTACATACAACCTTGATCACACTGATAATATTAAATTTTCTGCCATGCATTTTCTGCCATTACATCTCAACCCTGGGCCCTGTGACCCTTTGAATATATATGTGCAAGACCTGCTGCCAGCTACCTGAAATCTCAGTAATTGTAGAGGTTCTAGTGAAATGTCCCTCTACACTCAAGTTGTTTCCTGTATTAATAAGAGTAGACACTGTGAACAAATCCCTATCAGCACTTCTTGCATAAATTCCAGATGGGTAATCAGATTCATTAAATGTTCTTCATGAGTTACTCAGGGAACATTTTGTAATCTTTACACCAATTATCATAAAATTTTCTAGCCATTTTCTTTTCAATGAAATAAATTTAGTTTATCAATACCTAGGGCAAATACCAAAGGCATTTGCAAATGCCATTTAATTGATGTTCACAGCGGAAGCAAAACCAGAGCTAGCCAATGCCATTAAATAGCCATCCATGAAAGATAGGCATGGAATATTGGGAATTCCCCAAAGTCAGCTGGTTAGGCTGACAGTCACCACCTTCACAGGTAAGTAACAGCTCTCAGTAAAATGTCATAACAAACTAAATTTAAAAAAAACAGACCGTTCTACACACCCAAGTCTTGTTTATATATGGCAGGATATTTGCCTAAGAAGAAGTTTTGAAGACAGCGAGATATGTTCTGAGAAGCACAGATGCAATGGTCATGGTTGGGTGAAACAGAAGAACAGACCCAGTGGTAAAACCATTTGTAGAAATTCAAATTTAAGAAAAGTTGGGCAGAGTTTTAGAAATGAAAGCAATTCACCACCAGAACGATCTGCCAGGGAAGGGGATTTTTTCATCATTAGAAACACTGAACTTAAGATAAAACATGCTTCTAAAATGTGTGCTGTATTTCAACATGTTTCTTTAACTTAGGGAGAATACCAGGCAAAATTGTCTTTCTGGTGTGTCACAGACTGCAATGACCGCAGCAGCTCCTTCTGGCCTTGAAATCTATTGCCAGTGAGTTACAGCATCTCAGCTGAAAGCAACTTTTGTGTGGCCTCCTTGAAATACTAGCTCTCAACATAGCCACACTCACTCCCCAGAGGTACATGTATCAAAAAGATTTGAACTGAATACAGTGACATCGTGTTCTCAGGGTCAGGCTTTGTCTGTTGGGCACAATCCTCCAGGAGCTAATTGCACAAGGGGATTATGAAAGCACACCCGTATTGAGGGCAAAAAAAATGTTCCCTACAGTAACTCCAGCTCTCTCCTTTGTTCTCAGTGTGCACTAGATAAGACCAGTGTCTGTTTCCATAAACTCAGTCACACTCTCTGGAGATATCCTAAGTAAAATTTTTAAAGGACATGACAGAATATGATTTATTTCCCCATATTTTTTTTCCTAGATATTGCAATATGAATTTCACTAAATAGATCTCCCAACAAAATACCCTCTAGGAGAATCAGCATCTGTGAAAACTGGTACACATGACAAAAAAAAACCTGGTTGAAAATAAGAGAAATCTACTCAGTCAAAGCTTAACCAGTTGAAACTGAAGCAAAATTAGATTTGTAAATCATCGATAACCTTTGATATAATTGGATGAATTTGTACAGAAATTGTAGCAATTGCACCTGTTCATACCACATCTCATTTTCTTCAATTGCTTTTCATACCTGAGGTGTTTTTAATTATTCTCCTTCCATAATGCACCAGGAAGACCCAGTGTTCATTGCTGAACTAAATACTACACAAACTCAGGAAAGAATCAATGGCTTTAATATTTGGAGTACTTCACGTTGTTGTTTACCAATAATCCTAAATTATATTTCCAAAAACTATATATATATTCGATTTTATTAATAGACCATGACCACTATCTAATGATGGCAGTAATGTAATCAGTATTATGAACAATCAACCAATTATTCTCTTTAGCATTCACTTTCCAATGCATATAATAAATCCCAAGATTCTCAGAAACTGAAAAGAAATTAACTTAAATCATAACAAGAAATTTCTGGTCTACTTTCAGAATCATTGTTCATTCCACATTAAGTTATATCACAAATCCGGCTTCATAAGCACACAAAAAGAATGAAAGAAAATTGTTGCCCATAATAAACTCCATTCCAAGATGTGCTAGTATTTACTTTCAACATAAATTTACCAAAATTAACATCCAACAATACAATGCTGTACTCTTGATTATCTTATGCCAAAGTTAATTCTTTTCTATTGTAAGTAGAAAAAACAATATCTCCAGCCACTATCCTCACTATTAGCATCTGTGTCTCTTTTTTGATGCAGTATTAAGGTAGTCTGCAAATTATACTCCATCCTCGTACAGTGATTGGTATTTCTTATCAGGATGTGAAAAATACCTTCAATATCTGTATACAGACAAGCTTAATTTGCAATACTTAAAAAATTTACTCGGTCTTTTTTTTAACTTTAGGACTTCATTTTTAATCAAAATGCTAGATCAGAAATTTGCTAGAAAGCTCTTCAGACTTTTACAGATTAATGTTCCTGAAGAAGTGTTCCAAGACTGATTTCTGATTTCACTATCTCCCTTTTAATCTTCAAGTACTGTCTGACCATCAGAAAATGAGATGAAAAGTTCTCAATAATAAGTTTGAGCAATAATGTATTTTCTGCTTTAAATTGTCCACGGCCCAGATTCTGGAGAAAATGTATTTCATTAACATCTTTTTTTCTTCAGTATGAAATCTGATATATTCAAAATTACAAAAGAATTCCTCACTTTTGACTGTCTATTTATATAAATTCACAGATCTAAATTACTTATATACCAATTCATATACATAGAAATTCTGCTTCTGCAATATTTATAGTACCAATTCAATTCAACCTCTTTTTTGTAGCAAGTGTACCTAAAGGAGAATTTAGTACAGTCAGAACAAAAGTAGTAATTGGAAAACAGCTGTTTCTTGCAGTATTTTCCCAGAAATATCAAATAATAATTTTTATTCTTCCTATACGGGCAGCACATCTTTTTTCACACACAACCACTCTCTTGTTAGAACAGCAATTTTTTATAATATATTTGCAATTTAAAATACTGTTTTTATGAATTCATTTTTAGTTTTGAAGCAGGATTTGTTTTGTTCTGAGTCAAGTCAGATAGCTATTACTAATGGCATAAGAGAAAATGGTCTTACTTTTGTAAACAAAAGGAAAGTACAATTATTATTTTCAAATCTAAATGGAACAAAATTAATAATTAGGATCTAAAACAGATAGAAAATAAAGAATAGCTGCAAATATTTAAAATAAAAGCTAGAACTAAACCAACAAGCACCATGTCCAGTTAACACAAGTTCAGCTGGTCATAAGTACCTAAAAACCCTGGGTTTTAAGCTTTTTAATAGCTATTACTGAAGACAAATGCTTCCACTGGGATCTCTGCTCCCTGTAAGTCTAACTGCTTTATCTAATCTATAGTCCATAGCCAATTTATACTTCACTTTTATGGTAAATACACCCTAAAACAATACCAAGCAGGAAAGGACTGGACAGTGGTTAAAATTCTGATTTTCTGATAATAGGTGTATTTAAAATTAGAGACTTGACTTTTTTTCAGTTACTGTGGATTCCGAAAAGAGATCTGCTGCTTTTATGTCAACTGTATCTCAATTCATTCCTTATGCCTGAAATATGATATGTTAATATATCTGCACGGTTTCACAGCACAAATATAACAAATAGTATGGCTGAAATTTCTCTGGCAAATCACAAGAAAAGATTCCGCAAGGCACATTTATACCCACACTGCCAGATCTGCAAAACCTCCAGAGGCAACTTACAAGTGATTTACTACCACTGAGCTAAGCCTCCCTTCACTCCTGCTTTTGCTCTTCCTTGTCCCTCTTGGAAGTACATTTTACTGCAGTATGTGCCACTGGATGATGGATCACTGTACACTGAGTATATATTTATCATTTCAAGCTGATTTTAAAAAATAACTGAATAAAATAAAAACAACATGTCTCCTTGAATTTCTTTGCTACAGAAAAATACTATTCCATCCTTCAAAATGTGTATATATATAGAAAGAAATTTAAAGATACATTTTCCAGGGTGAGCATTGCACCACATGTCACTTGTGCATCAGAGTGTGCTTTTACTGGGCAGTAGTTTTGATGAACCAAAAGGAGCCTACAGCAAGATCAGCACATATAACAGGAGCTGTATGGGAAGCATTCAGCTACATAAAACAAAAAAGAATAATCAAAAGAATTTTAGGGAGTAAGGCTTATAGGTAAACTAATTTGATTCCTTGAAAATCCTAGCTAGTTTCAAGATGATGTTTCCTTGATCAAATGAAGAAATTTTCATGCTAAAACAACATCACATTGGGCAGGACTAAATACTAAAGAATATAGTATTATTGTTAACCCCATACTATCAAGAAGAAGACTTATATGGCTGAGTCTTGATTTCTCTAACTTTTATAGTTCACAACCTATTTCCTTCCTGTTGTCCTTACATTTTTAAAGAATACGACATGAATGTATTTCGGTCCCAAAGAAGAAAGACAGAAAGGCTATGAAAACTTGCATATCATGATCAGGGCAGTGTAAGGATTCAGCTGAGACTTCCAGCACCATCAGGCCTTGTGCAGAAGAAGGGCTTAGGACAGAAAATCCAGCACAAATCTGATCCTTTTGTATCTGAAAGTCAGAAGTCGCTGTTTACTGTGAAGGTAACTAAGCACCGGCACAGGCTGCGCAGGGAGGTTGTAGAGTCTCAGTCTCCGGAGGCATTCAAAAGATGTCTGAATACAGTCTTGGAAAACTGGCTAGGCTATAGCTGGCCATGCTTGATTGGAGGGTTGGGATAAATGAGTTCCAGAGATCCATCCAGCCTCAACCATTCTCTGTTCCGTGGTTTTGTGACATCTGTATTCCACTGACACCGACTTTGGTGCTGTAAACACCAAAGCCAGTGTCAGTTGAAGTCAAAGTCAGTGCTTGACACTGGATTAGGTGCTGTAAAACTTCAGCTGTCAAATCTACCTTTCCTGCATTAATGAAGGAACAAAACTATATTACGAATGTAATCTAGCTGCCACTTTTTATGTGATTTCAATATATTCCTTTTCTATATTCATTATGTCATTTTAAATACGTAAACACGCCGTGAATATATCACAGCATAAACACAATCAGAGGCTCATTTCAATACCATTCAGTAGCAGAGGTCCCAAGTCTTCACTGTCTTCTTGGTCCACTAAACTCAGACACCTTTATATGAGTTAGAGCCTGTTCTGTCCCTCCGATCTAAATCTTGCTCCACAGAAGCACATCAGAAAAAACTGCTGGCGCCTCAGATATGCATATGATGTTATAGCAAGGTGAAGGCTTTTTTATGTCTTCAAACTGCCAGCAGAAATATTTACTACTGAGGATAAATCCCATAATAGGCTGCATTGCTTAAAGACCTGCAACAACAATTTACTTGTAGTATCAAAACCTTCCAAGCAGGCTTAGTCAACTATTATTGTGCCCACTGATATATCACTAGAAGTACAATCTAGTATTACTTTTTATAAAACTGATATTTAGCAATAATAGCATGCACATAAATTTTTTATTTTATTTTTATGTACATTCTACAGCACAAAAACCCTGCAGTTATCTATTATCATGATACCTGTTGGCCATCTTTTTCCTTTAATTGATGTTCATTAAGCACTTCTTGATGTTTCATGGTTTACAGACCATGTCTGAACTTAGCTGAGAAATTATTTCAAAAGTAGGCTTCCACTGGGAATGTCAATGAGGTAAGGACATTTTTGACATATTATCTGCATTACTGAGCTTTATTTGATTTGTAAGATTAAAAGAGACTGAGTTGAAAAAAGCAGTGAGCTGCACCTTAATGGAACAATGGTCTGACATCAAAGATATATGTGATTTGAAAGACTGAGTGGCAGCTGCAACAAGGAGATTATAAAATCAGAATCCAGGCTTCAATAGTGCACTCCAAGTCTTGATGTGGAATACAAACCTGCAGTTCAGTTCAGAAATAATTTTTGTACATCAAACATGATCCAGGCTGACTACTTTCTCACTTCCATCTATTTTTGTAATTAGACAATAATCAACATCATACATGACTGTCTGAAATATCCATAGAGAATTATTTTCTTTTCTACATATGAGAGCTCTTTTTTTAGCCCATTCTTAAAGTGACTGTCCTCATTATCTGTAGAATGATTCAGTGAGGTGAGGACAGGGGTGGCAATTCAGATGTAATTTTACTTCTTAGGAAAGGAAAGCAGAGAGGAATTACCTGTGTCAATCCCTGATTCCTATGCAGGGGATACATAAGCATCTGAACCTTCAATTCTCTGCTTGGTCAGGTTCCTCGGTAATGTATCTGCCAAAGAATGCAAACATATTTCTTCTTCGCCTTTTTGTCTTCCTTTTAAAATGAGTGCCTGAGCTGGTTTTGACACTGAGATGCAGGATAGGTTTGGCAGCTGTGAGTTTCTCTGATCATGAGGTGTACTCCTAAATGTTTGCATGATGGGATAAGGTCAGGCTTTAGCACTTCAGCATTTTCCAGTGACCAGTTAACACTTGCTAGCTCATGCCAGTTTCACTCTTACACCCTTAGGTCTCCTTATGTGGAGAGCCCTGGCATTTAACTTGGGCTCATGAACTCAGCTGAGTGGCAGGATGGCAAAAAGAAATTGAAATATTCTGTCGTACAAATCCCAAGCAGTGGCTTTTAACTCAGCAATAATGTAAAAAGTATTCTGAAGTTGGTATAAAAGACTAAAGGTTTTTAAAGCATTTTGAAGGGCAAATCAGGATGCTCTCATATTTGGGCTGTGCTGGTTTTGGCAAGATAAGAGGCTTGAGGGAAGGGACTTGGCTATGGACACTCACATTCACCTTCTCTGGTAGCTGTTAGATTATCCAGAGGGCTGTTTCCCTTTATAAATATGTCAGTTCATATTAAGAAAAAAGTGCATAATACAGAAGAATAAAAATAATCTTATATATGACAGGATAGAGAATTGGTGCTTATATTTCATTTGGAACGTTGGATCATCCCAGTGATACTGTCATACAGGGACACAGGAAAATGGAAGCTGCTCATTGTGCCTGTAAGAGTTATTTACCTTCTTCTTTCCTCAGTTATATGCCTAATTCAAGAAGATTTTTCAAGCATTCTGGAACTGAAAATGTCTATAAATGGCATTCTCATGGAGTCCAACTATGCATGTTTGGAAATAGTGTCTTCTGTACCTTTAAAATCCTGGATGTCCAGAGCCAACATCAGCTTTGAAAATTTGAGTTACATTTAGAGTGAAGAGGAAGGAGGACAACAGTGCAAAAACATTCAAAGTTTCTGAAATATTGTTTCCAGCACAAAAGCATGTGTGCCAGTCTTTTTCTAAGTTCACTCCTTCTGCAATTCATATCCTTACTGCAACATCCCTCTAGTGAAGTGAGCCTGGCTGTGAAGAGAAATTATTTTTAAATTTGAAGCCTTTTGTGTTCATCAGTGGTGTTGATACACACGTAGGTCTGCATGATCAAACAGATGTGACAAGTGACACATTGTTATAAAGATGCCAGAAAAAATTGGATGTAGGTGTCATCCCATTATAATTCTTCTATACACACCATTGCTTTACTGAGAATGCTTACTGTACTGAATAAAGATAATTCCTTTTTTTTCTGTAAGGAACAATTCCAAACACAGAGCTTTGTAACAGCTAATTTTTCAAAAATCTTGTCTCATAAGCAAATAAGAACCAAGCCCTTGAAAATATTAAAAGCCTAGAAAATAAATTCAGAAGGTAATATAAAAGAAATAGGTAAATGTAATTTTTAGAGAAGGAAAATAAATTTTCACTTAATTACTATGCAAGTTTCCTTCCCTTGGCATATTCCAAGACTCAGTCAGGAGCACCACAAAGATCTTAATGAACCAAACTGAAGTTAGTTAATCTTCTTGACTTGACAATCCTTAAGTTACTCAATTCACTGTATATTTGTGCACTATGCACTGTATATTTGTGCACATTTTTTGCCCCTCAGGGGCAAAATCTTGTATACAAGATGATAATCTCTTCCTGAGCTAAGCAGCATAAATGATCACAAATTTCTGTTGTTTTCATCTTTTTAATGTGAAATTTATTACAAATACTGTGAGCAATTAAAGACTGATGAAAGTACAGTAACTCACCATTTACAAATATTTTTTAAAGTCATGTAATGACTAGAATGGTCCACAGTGTTTAGAATGACAATAAATCTGGAAAAATCATGGCATTTTTATCACCTGAATGTTCAGAAATGCATTCTTATCCCAAACTATGGGCATTACTTCTTTTGGAGTCAAAACTCTGATATGAAGATATAGAACATTCAAAAACTCACAATGAAATAATTATGTAGTAAAATATTTCATGTAGTGTCAAAATAAGTATCTCAGTATCAGTCAGAAACAATATTACTTGGAATAATTCTCTTTTTGGAAAACACTTCCCACAAAAACAATTTTTTAAAAGTTAAATATGAAATTGAATATATAAATCCCTCTTTATCTCTTTGCTTTTGACAAGATAATACTTTTATAACAAAAAAATGCGGTGGAAATACTTGAGTCAAAATTAGAAATTAGATATGAATGAAGAAAAGATTTTTAAAAGTTGCAATTATTGCAGATGTAGAACCTAATAAAGCTGTAAAAAAGGATAATGAATACCACAATTACTATTGCTGACCCAGCAATTTTGCTTCCAAGACTCCTGACCTTGTTCCAAATGCTGAGCATTCCTCCATCTGGTATACACCGTGATAAGATCATTGTCCTCACAAGTATTAGATCAATGGTCGTTCCCATGTGGCTGCACTCTGAAGAGTCTCATACTTTATCATTAAGGGCAATGGGATGCAGAATATTATAAACTGCCTATGAAGTACCTAAGAGCCTGTATTTTTTGATTTTATATAATACATCATCAAATCTCTCCACCTCTGTCTTCATTTAGTACAAATTCACTGAGATAGTTTATTTTCATCCTAATAATTTTTTAAAGTTCTTTACTAAAAATTGTGTTGTGCTGTGTTACTCATTTCTTGGGTCACTTAGTGTTGCACACTTCCCTACAATTTCTGTTCCCTGAGAATGTCAGTCTTTCAGAAAAATATCAACTCATGTAACATTCATTTCTCTCTCATAAATCAAACTTTTCTTGGATTACCTATCAGTATTCTAATATGAATAGAAAGAGGGCTGTCTGTTAACCCATGGGTATAATGCTGTCTCAAAAGTTGAAATTTGTATCAAATATCATTTTTTTTACATGAGAGGTAGGATCATCTGATGGTGTCCTTTTATTCCCCATCAAAACTTTTTAAACCACCAAAAATTTAGGCAAAATATTACTACTTTTGGCTGAAGTTGGAATGGGTACATTCTTGATATTAGACTCTTAATATACCCCTCTCTGACAGACCAGTCATTGCTGGGTCATATAATGCTTGCTAAGTGCTTGCAAAGTTTTGCAGTTTGGCCATGAGAGCACACTGCTTATCTGGCTGGGGATTCACGGGTATCGGTGTAGAGCAAGTGTCTGATACCTTACAATGACAAATATTAAATATTTTATGTTTATATGCTTATGTAAAGAACTATGAACCCCAAAAAAGGTTTCTCTATGCTAACCATGAAAAACTTTGCTTATTCATATCACTCTAATGAGCCTTGAAAGAGATTCAGAGATGTGTTTTATCCCAGCAAGAAAAAGGCATGCGGGAAAACTGTAGCAGCTGCATCCTGTGTTACAATGTAAACTAAAACTATGACTAATGAGGGATTTATGTCACTTTTCCATCATTTATGTTATGATAAACCTATTTTATTGATATATACATATGCGTAAATCAGTCATAATAAAATTCATGTTTCAGTGCTTAACTAGGTTTCAAAGTTGTAAAGATTTAAGTATTTCAACTCTGCACCAATAATTCTAATGTACAATGGATAAATATTACTTTTCTGTGTCCTGTATCCTTTTTGTTTATAAATATTTTATTAACTGCATAATCTTAGAAAAACTAGGCTAACATGAATACACTGGAAAAGACAAAGGAATAAAGCTGAAACTGGCATTGAAAAGTATACCAATGGATAGGACTAAATCTTACATAAATATCTCCTGAAATAAAAAAATTTAACTAGGAAAATAATGATCTCCTTTGTTGTAAATAGTACACATTTAATTTTCCACACTGATCTAGTCCTCTCAAGTTGCTCTCATGTGAAAGATACATGGAATTCTAGTGTTTTACATCATGCATTTTAGTGTACTGTTTGTAGTGCAGCCTGCTTTCAGGTGCTCAGAAAGCATTTACTGCCCAAATTGGTGTATCTGAAAGTTAAAAGAATAAAAATAAGTGTCTTCTTCTAATTATAGCATATTTTGTTGTAGACATTTTGATACCAGCATCTCACAAGTTCTACCAAAGGCTACAAAGGCATTGACACCTCAAAATCTTAGTATCTTTATGTGATCCTAAATTGGTGCATGTCAGCAGTAGGAAATCCTAATCACTGATGGATGGACTTAGGAAGTACAGGACAAAACTGGTAGCTTTTCCTGTAATCTCAGATTTACTATCTAAGGTATATATCTGGAATCATGCAGGTAAGCCTTTTCAATCACCTTGTTTATTCACAACAGTACATAGCACTTGGGGGGTTTTAACTAATAAAATTCAATTAGCATAATAATTTCTGTGGTCATCATCATGACTCAAGGAAAAAAATCACTAAATAGAGAGGTTGCATAAAGTGAATCATAACTAAAGAAGCAAGGGAAAAAAAATAAAATTGAAACATTTTTCCTCTAGAAATGACAAGCAGAAAAATGACTAAATGAAATTAATAGTTCAGAGAAATTAGATGGGGTTTTGCTAAGTACCCTTTTTCATGAAAGAAGAACACAAGGGAATTGTACAAAATTGAAAGGCTGAAACATCAGTCTGGTAATAGAAAAACCTTTTCACCCAACAGCAATTAAACTATGGAGTCTCCTACTGCAAGTTATTGCTGATGCTAATAAAACAGCCAGGTTTCAGAGGAGGATCAAACCTGTAAAAACATTATAATAATGATATCAGTTACAGTAGAATAAAAACCTAATCAGAAATTTTGCCAGACATGCTCTCATACACCAGAGCTCAAAGTGTCCTTCATGAAAATGGCCAACCTTTTATAGCTGTAGTTACAAGTTAAATTTCAGCTGTAAGATCTTCTCAAAGATCACAGGGTTCCTCTAATCTTTTAAAGCTCAGATATAAGCCTTCCCCCTGTCATCTGGATATAGTAGCTCAGCCTCTATGAACCAGTCTGTTTGCTGGGATATTAGGAGGAAAATATTTCTTCCAGTATCCACTGTCATCTTTTGTTTTCTCTCATATTTTTTTAAACATGTGGTACTGTCCGCTGCCAGGAACAGGTTAATAGACCTCCATTCTGAATCTGCGTGGCAAATTCAGTGTCTGCGTCTGTCAGAATCTGGCAAACCTTCTGCTGTCTCTGTCCAGATAGAAATAAATATAGACAAGGTTTCTGTAAGGACGTTGCTGATTTCCCACATTTTTAAACAGTTCTAAAGCTGCATTTTGACAGCAGAAACATAGCCACTGTGCTGATATACTTGATTCAGTTAATGTCAAAATCCTCAGTATGAAAACACAGCAAGGGTCCTGTCATATAAATGCATAAAACTCAATGTTCTCTTGCTATTTGTGATTTAAGTACCATTCATGTCTTGTTTTTGAAAGAAATGTGCAGCAAGAGAAACTCACATCAGAAAATAAAAACCTTTACACAGAAGAGGGAAGACTCAATAATAGTGTAAAATCCTGTCTGTACGTAGGATTTATTAATATTTTCCTGTTGGTAGCAGTCTAATTCAGACAGCTCATAAAACAAATGCTGAAGTATTTAATAAATTAACTGATGATAACAATTTAACAGCTTATGCATGATCAGAATAGTTTTGACCACACAATTATCTCCAGTTCCCCAGGGCTCTCACTGTAGTATAACCTGATAAACAAAGCAGTACTTAAATACTTTTTAATGATAATTATATTAGATATACTGCATTTTTTCCTCTTTGAGGACCATGCTGAAAGGTTGTGTACTTCATATAATGGGTTCTAGAAGCAATATTGACTCAACTATAAGCCATAATAATATAATTATTATGCTCTAGACAGGATGCCAGTCTTCTATTTTCTTGTTTTTAAAACCACAATTATGTGTTAAATCTATAGCAAATCTACCTTATTGAGACAGTTCCACGGATATAATAGCACGTTTCAGCAGAGCTATTCTGAAATCTGCACAACTAGAAGAAAGTAATAAACTGTGAGTGTGCATTTGAGATGATGAAAGCATCTTTTGCAATATTATAAATGTCTGAGGACACCCTTTTCATGGAAGCACCCCTTTGAGTTACAGCTTCACATGCACCTCCTTGGAGTAACCACTTTGCACACACCTATAGCTCATCCTGTTGCAGCATAGATGAGCCCTAACTAATGCCAGAAATTAAGGTATCTGGATTTTTCTCTGCTTCATATTTGATACAAACTTTATTGTGATAAGTCCATTGTAATATCCAAAGCATATGTCTGTAAGACAAGTCACAAAAGTAGCGTTTATCACATCTTAGAGTGTATCTCTACTGAAAGGGATCATGATCACAATTATGATCAACAGTGTAATGTGAGCAGATTGCATGTAGTTTTAGCAGTTTAATAACTCTGATTTAGTCTCCGAGTAACTTTTCCTGATCAGTGTAAAAATTTCTGTAAGTGATCATTCTAGAGAGTTTGACTGAAAAAAAAAATCCATGTAGCCTTGTGAACTCACAGAGCACTTTTAAATGAGGAGAGAGGAGTGGTTGTCATTTATAGCATTCACATTATCATGTTAGGACATCACAGTCTGGATGGATAGACAAGGAGATGGGTCCTGTTTAATACCATTATCAGTGATCTGGAGCAGGTAGTGGACTGTTATCACATCAAGTTTGCAGATGACTCTAGATTTGGGGGAACAATTTTGACATAGCAGAAGGCAGGCTGCCATTCAGAGTGCTCCAGGCAGGCTGCAGGCACAGGCCAACAGGAACCTGACAAAATTCAACAAGGCAGATGCCAAGTCCTGCAGCTGGGAAAGAAGGATCCCCTGCAGTAAACAGGCAGGGATCTGACTGCTTGTCTGGGGCATAAGTCTGCAGAAATGCCCCAGTCATGGTGAAAAACAGTGCCCTGAGCAAGGGAAGGCAGCAGCACCCCAGGGGTGTATTAACAGTCTGTCAACAGACAGAGGGAAGGGGTCATCTGCCTGAACTCAGCACTCATGAGAGCACATCTAAATAGTGCATCTCTTTTTGATCCACACAGTGCCAGCCAGACTTTAGTAAAATGGAGTCAGTTTTCAACAGAGAGCTGCCAGACAGTGAAAGGGGCTGGAGCACTTGCCTTGTTAACAAAGCCTGGAGAACGGGGCTTGCTGAGCCTGAAGAAGTGGCTCCAGAAGGACCTAGTGGGAGTTCACCAGCACATATAAGGAGGTCATCAGAAAGATCTCGATGAAGATGTGCCAGGATCTTCTCAGTTGTGCATGGTGGGCAGACAGGTAAAAACAGTCATAAGTTGAAAGTTAGAGAGATTCTCACTGGATATAATGAAAAATGTCTTTTCCAGGTACCAAGCCGTGTAGCAGGTTGTCCTCAGAGAACTTGTGTACTCTTCATCACTGAAGGTTCCCAGCATCTAGCTAGATAAAGCTGTGAGCAACTTGGTCTGATCCCATAGCTGACCCTGCTTTGTGCCAGAAATTGGACTGAAGGAAAAAGGACCTGAGGTCTTTTCCCACCAGATTTCTGCCATGATTCTGCAACTACCTTTTTGAATTGTTGATCTGTGGGTCAATCAGCTAATCCCTGTGTCTATCAGATGTGAAAAACCTGTTTGTTTTAATTGTTTTGATAATTTTTGCAATATAATCTGAAAGAAGAGTTAAAACTTACTATTTTATTTCAGTTAATAAGTACATACTTACAGAATTAACTCTGGGCTGCTTTTGAAAAATCTGATGTCTACATTTCCAGATTTCTTTACATTTATCTATTTTTATTTTTAAATTGCATTTGCATACCAAAAAGCTTCTGTTCCTTCACCTCTGTTTCTTACTCAATTCTCATTCCGATGATTCACATCACATGTCAAAAGGATATGACCTGCGTGTTAGATGTAAGACACTGAAAGGAGACACTGAGATTATTTATTGTAATGAGTGGTACCATAGTAATATTACACAGTATTCTCAAATTACTTTGGTTTTCAAAACCATAGATCACATTTACAGATGAAGAGGTTAATTAGAACTTCCACAAAGTACCTAAATATTCTGTAATATTCTGTAAATTCCTTTCCTGGGTGCTCACCACAGACATATTCCAAATACAATCCACTGAGCTCTCTCAAGATTTTTTTATGGTGCTGTAATGAAACCTGTTATTCATGCATTTTATTTTCAGATTTACATTTATTTTCTGTACTAATAAAACACCAACATATAAACTAGGTCATGCTTTCTCAAGGACCACTCTTTGATGAGAAAGTTGGCAATCTTTTGAGGCAGCATGCCAGCCTGCATTTTTTTTTTCTTAACTTGCACATCAAAGAGGTCAAAGAGTAATATCAGTGAGGACCAAAAGACACTGCCTCTCAGAAACCACAGGTGTCTTATCAGCAAGTGCATCAGCCTTTCTGAAAGGCCCATATAGCAGGAAATGAGGATCTCAACATGAATGCTGCCTTTCACTACCTCCTTGCCCAAGATGCTGTGGCTTTCTCAGCCCTTTAGCTAAAATCCTAAACCATGCTTTTGCTCTTCTTTAATAAGTTGTTGATCCCCAATCAAGTATTATAAATTGTTGCATTTGATGACAACTTAGACACACTATAATAGGAACAGTAGCCTGAGTTACAATCTTTTCCATAGAATGAATAAACAAACCCTTTCTAGCTCTACAACCTAGCAGAAACACGTCTCCAGAATTTCATATAAATGAGACACACATCACAAAAATTATGAGAACAGATTAAGACAACCAAACCCTGATCACACATATGGAGGTAGAAATACATACTTCAAATAATAAGGAATGCCAGAATATGGTTCTCAGCCATTGCCATTGAGAAAATGCTGAATCAGTAAAACAGCATGAAAACTTTATCATACAATATTAGCTGTTTCCCATTATGTATTATTAGGAACTGTCATCTTACCCTAGAGTCCAGCACAATCATGGCTCTCCATTAACTTAGCAGAAGGGCTTTTTTCTCTCCCTGACATAACTGCTCAACTACACAATACTCTTCCTTCCTTCTGTCAACAGAATACAACTCCATCAGATTAACCATCTGGCCTGAAATACTTTCCTTTCCTGTTCAAAACCTGTTCCATATTCCACCCAGAAGGGTTTTTGACACAAAAGGGCTATTCAGCCCTTGACATTTATCTGGCAGAGCAGACCTCTATCCAACTGCAGATAGACTCACAGCTGTGATGGTGTTCTGGATTGAGTAATTTTCTATCCACACGAGAAACTGTTTAATAGTAAGAAACTGTTTTCTGATTCAGAAGGAAGGCTATATCCTACAAACACAAGGGTGTACCATAAGTGTGACTTCTCTTTTTTTTTGTAAATCAATGCCAGCTAATCTCAGTTTGTACTAGATTAGTTTAAATAATTATATATAATATATACAGCATGTTTCAGGGATGGAAATAGGTTAACAATCCTGGAGTCTTCCTGCTCTAGATTACCAATACAGACATTAGCTATAACTGAGCAGGTCATAATATTACTGTGCCATTTTAAGCAAAATAAAGATCTGATTTGTAATAAAAGCTACTGAATCCCAAACAGACCATGAGATCTTTGAATGACAGTGGACAAAACTCTATGTATACATATACTATGTACAGCTCTTGCTATACCAGCAAGATAATCCTCTTCTGTCTTTCATTGACCTAACTCTAATTCAATCATCTACCAAAAAAAAGTGAGGGGATGTTGCTAAAAGAAACATGAATAGAGACATTCGCATTGTGGAAAGATTAGTCATCGCCTATAACATTTATGCAAATTCTTCCTTGAAAGTGTATTTGAAGTCCTAGATGAAAGAAGACAAAGTCTTTCTAATTTGCTTTCTAACTACACAGCATGATTATTTCCCTACTCTTTTTCACTGTATTCAAGCATACTGGACAACTTTTATTTCAAGTCACCTTAACTTGCTAGTCTTCTGTAGAGCAAATAATCAAGCACATTTCAATAAACGCTATTTTAGCTCAAATGCAAGGGAATCTGAATTGCAAAATGGACTCAGTATACCCCTTCACAATCATTGTTTGCCTTCTTCAAAGCATGTATCCAACAAGGCGATAACTAATTGGACATCCAGTTACTGCTGAGCTCTATGAGGAGCTAGGGGAGAGCTGCTATAATGTCAAGAATCCAAGTAACATCCAGAGTTGAAGTAAATAGATCCATTTTTAGGAAGTAAAGCCACAGGTGGTGTCTGGAGCTTGCTGAGATCAAGAGTGCAGACAGAATAGTTTGAGCACTGGGCTGCCAAGCCACAGGTGTGCCTTCACTTGTTACAGTCAGTGGAAACTGTGAGTGCAAATATTGAGACAGAGAGTGCAACAGACCTCCAGTAACACTGTAGACCTGCTTCACACTGCTGGTGTTGGTTTGGTTAGAAACAATTCAAAGATTACCGGTGACGGGTCACTGGATCTCAGGAGATCAATGTTTTAGCTTTGACTTCTTCACTGAAATAATCCCCTGTAATAATAAAACAATACGATTGTGCACAAGAACCAGACACCATCAGAGCCTTTGTAACCTGCGCATTTGCCTGCAGAGAGAATATTTTGGGGAAGCAGACAGGGCTTATCCATCCCTGTTGGCTTAGGGACAGCACACTGTAGCAAAAATACAAAATGGGTTGTACATGTCCAATATTGCTTCTCTGTTCAGATGGTTAGTTCCAGCCTACACAATTCTTGGGTTGGTGTCTTTCCTCTCATTCCTTTCACGAAGAAGATAATTCTAGATACATATCTGACCAAAATTCTGAAATCCACAAAAATTAAGATTTGGAAACACACAATAGCTTCAGGACCTGCTATTTCTCATTTTCTTCTTTTTTTTTTTTACTATTATATATTCATTCACACAGACACTATTAACAGGAGGCTGTATATACTAAAATGCATAGTGACAGTCTCAAAATTACTGTTGACAACCCAGAAAAAAAGAGGTTTTTGTTTCCAGTTCATCTTATAATTGCTAACATAAGGATTTTTATATCTTTTAGAGCACATACTTGTTGCTCTTTTTCCCATGGACTGTACACCTTTCTATATGTTTTATTTCACTACAGATTTGTTTCTAAGACTTAAGTGTTCTCCCTTTCTAGCCTTATTCATCTTTTCGCAGGCTGTGAATTCTTTTATTTACACTCAATTATTCTGTGGGGTTCTTTTCTAACAACACTGGTGATTTGACCTTGGCTGAGCACCAGGTGCCCACCAAGCAACTCTATCACTCCCCTCCTCAGCAAGACAAGGCAGGGGAGAAAATAAAATTAAGAAAAACCTCATGTGCCAAGATAAAGACAGTTTAATAAAGCAAAAGCAAAGGCTGCAAACAAAGGAAAAAAAATACTTATTCTCCACTTCCCATCAACAGGTGTTGTCAAACCACTTCCTGTAAAGTAGGAACCACATCATGGTCTTTGTTCTGACTTTCTTATGGAATTGTGAGGAATTTTTCAATTAACTCAAACGTCTATCATTTGGGACCTGTGGATGGAGAGGGTTTGTTTTCCTTAAGAAATGCTTGTTCATGATAGTTGTGAACGGTAAGAGATTCTACATTTTGGCACACAATTAAAAGTTAGAGTCAGGGAAAATAGCATTTATTTGTTTGTTTTTTTGTTTGTTTGGTTTTAATTAATGGAATTAATTGGCAACTTAGCCCCACATTGCTGCTGGTCACAGACGTTTATGAATCTCACCTACTGCTTCCTTTTTCAGCTTTAGGCTGCATTACCAAGCTCTTATCCTTTTGTGCAGTAGCAGTGGTTACACCATTGTTTTTAGTGAGGCTTTGTTCACACAAACAGTATTTTACCGCTGATGTTGCGAAGTTCCTGGGAAGTAAGTGGGTTCAAATTCACAAGCTCAGACAGGGTAATCAACAGTGGAAAGATGAAAGGCACCTGCCATCATTCTAAGGGGTGCTCAGCAGAGTAATCTGAAGCTAGGTGTCTGTATAATTTTGACAGTTATATTTACTATAGAGTACTCCAACGTCTAGGACTTGTATGAAGCTGACCATC
Source organism: Promerops cafer (assembly GCA_013398275.1). NCBI lineage: Eukaryota > Metazoa > Chordata > Aves > Passeriformes > Nectariniidae > Promerops > Promerops cafer. The sequence continues at coordinate 82,672 of VZSE01010502.1, forward strand.
CTCCCTGCCTAAGTAATCTCTGACTAGTGTAATTGAATATATTTTGTTAATGTTCTTGCTATTTATCATCAAAACAGCATATATTCCTCTGTATGATTCAAATTCATAAATCAAGAGGTAATAAAATCATTCAGATGACACTGGGGGCCATTTCCAGAAGTGAGGTACATTATATATGAAAATAGGAGCAAAATTCTAAACTGAGAGCTTCTGTAACCCATACACCAGAAAGCAGAGGGTTCTAATGCAGCAAGAGAAGCTGGAGAAGACATGTGATAGAGCAATGCACTCTTTACAAGTAATGCCATAATAGCTGCATGGTATTTCAACAAAGCATATATCAACCTTTTCAGTATCCTTTCCAAGGGACAGAAATATAATTATGTCAAGCATTAATCTGCAGTCTGAGCATCTTATTAAAAGTAAGCTGCTGAAAAAAAAAAAAAGAATAATCAATGAAATCTTTTCCTTTTTCCAAAAGTAGTATTGAAAGGTTTCCTACTGTAGGGCATCCTGAAGGTCATTTGCTGAAGGAGAGCTAAAACCTGGCAGGGGTTGTGACTGTCATAAGTGCCTAATCATTTGGGATCAGACCAAATCACCCAGGTTTCTATTGATAGCATCCTCTGTGGCTGCATGCAGGCCAGCACAGCCCCAGCTGCTTCCTACACTCTCTGTTGCAGGTTCAGCATCTCCTACTTTCCATTAAAAGGCACTATTTTTAGGTAGGCAATCAAATGCTCTTTGCACTTGTTTTAAGGAAAGGTATCCAATAGCAATGCAGGTGATCTGAAAAGTGAGCTGAATACTTAAAACAGCCTGAGCCTTTCATCACTTCTACCAGCTAAAATACTACAGTTACAAGAAAAGACCTGGTACCCCTTGTTTTTTCTCCCCTCTCTGCAGACAGACAAAAATTTAGAAAATAAACCACAAACCACTTAGGAAGGTGACAGTATGATTTATAAATTTAGGGGGCAAGGGAAAAGCATTCAGAAAAACAATATACAGCTTTTTCCAGTGGGTACGCTGTTTAAAAAATGCCCGTGCCATATGGAACATAGATGATTTATAACCAGGGGACTTCAAGCTTCCAAAATGTATAAAACTATTCCCAGACTATTTATTAAGGAGAATAATTTACATGCAGAAAAGCATATCCTAGGTTAATTTCTCCTGTTTGAATGGATAAATAAAAGAAGTAATCCATAGCTTACAGGGTCAACCATTTATTTGTTTCTTTGTCCTTAACAATGCACTTTAACACAGCAAATTATCCTTATTTATTTATTTATTCCTTATTTGTTTGCTTTTCTCTAAGGCAAGCCTGCAGGCCTGGAAGATGTCAAGAGGTATCAGCAGAGACCCGGAGGCCATGGGCCGTGGAGCCGGCAGCCTCAGCCAGCCGGGCGCAGCGCTGGCTCGCCGACAGACAGAAGGCAGAGCAGTGTGGAGAACCCCTCCCTCAGCACCACTGGCCACATCTGCACTGCACGCACAGCAAGCGTGCTGCAAAGACACAGAAAAGAAAAAGACCAGGGCACCCGAAACAGAAACAGCTGCGGGTATGCTTTCCCAGGGTAAGGCGGTGTGGGTTTAGCCGCGGGGGCGGCTCAGCCCCACGCTCACTCGGCTCACTCACTTTTCCTGCTATGTCATAGGGTGTGGGATATCCCTCTGGTCAGTTGAGGTCAGCTGTCCTGGCTGTGTCCCCTCCCAAACCCTTCTGCAGTAGTGGGATGGGACCTGAAAAACAGAAAAGGGCTTGGCTCTATGCAAGCACTGCTTAGCAGTAACAAAAAAATTCGTGAGTTATCAACACTGTTTCCAGCACAAATGCAATCCATACCAGCTACTGCAAAGAAAATTAACTCTATCTCAGCCAAACCCAGTACTGAATGGTAGTGCCATAACATACATTGTCAGAAAAGAAAATATATATTAAGGGCAGAATAACAGCAGAAAGAGAAAAACAAAACAAAGTTCCTTTACAATTCTCTCTGTAGTAGTGAAAGCAAATCTTTCTGTTCTACCCATTACAGTTAACTAGATAGATTTTGTAGGACAGAACAAGTCAAGGGGAATACCTCTTCTGAAACTGAGATATGCTGGCCCTCTCATCCTATTCCCTCTTGTACACATAGACACATAATTTGAGCATGGCCCCTGCAGACCTGTACAAGGGAAGATCTGTCACTAGGGCAAATGTTACAGACCAGGGCTGCTCGTCAAAAAAAAAGATGGCTTTACCACCCTCCACCGTGGTAAACTGAGCCATTTTCAGACACTGCCAGTACTATAGTCCAGAACACTATTTCTGTTAAATGTGGTGGAAGGTTATTGATATGGCAGCTATTAACATTCCTTGCAACAATATGATTGTTACCATGCCAGGCATTTTGTACTTATTATGCTTAGAAATAATCATGTTATGAAACACTCCTTGAATGACTGTTAAAAGTAGGGGGGGAAACTGGGTAGAGTGAGAGAAGTTTAGGTCCAGAAAAAAAGAATTACATAAGCACTAGCAACTTTTTAAGAGTATCTATTATTCTTGCATTTCAGGAATGTTTATTAGTGTCAGTGAGCCTTGTTCTTTCTGTGGGCTATCATCACAAATGGAACTGCAGTCTTGGCTTATTTCAAATACCTAAAAGAATCTAATTACTATGATTAGGCTCAATTAAATAGTCAAACTAAATTCTTTTTTAATATAAATTAAGTATTTCATGTTTAGACTTCAAACTTCTACGTTGCTATTTGAAAAAAAAAAAAAAAACAAACTGTAAAATATCACTGTGGCAAGCACAGTTCACCAAGTACTTAGGACCACTGATTTCTCTACAGAGCCCCAGAGTTACAGTGAATCTTTCTTAAATCCTCTTTCAACTCCTTCTTTTTGAATTTTCTTACAGAAAAGAAACCTGAGATATATCAAACCTTTATAACACCTCTTTAAGACTTTAATATTCTGTCTTACATTTGCACTAACTACTTTGATTGCCTTTCCTGAATGATTGATGCACAGGATTTAATGTGCTGTTGAATGCCACCTGTTGTATAATCATTTTAATTATTGAGTCGCATCATTGTACCAGCACATAACACCTTCACCTTATTTTAAAATGACAGATCTATTTATGATTCAGTATGATGATCTTTCCTTGCCATTAGCATCTTAGCTGTCATCATACAAATCCAGAGGCCCTTATTTAGGAGCTAGAGCAAGTCTTCTCTTTTTCTTTATGTACTCTGTGAGGTATGAAGCAGAAAATAGTCAGATTACTTCAGGGCAATTTTGTGGTTTAAGGTAACACATCTAAAAGTGTGGCTGGATGAAATTAAGTGTCTTCAGGGTTTTTTAATCATTGTTACTACTAAAATGTGGGGTTAGTTGCAGAGAGAACAGTTTTGTTTTATTTTCTTTAAATGTGGGATCAAAGCAAACCATAAAACTAGGGAAGTAATTTCATACATTTCATTTGACAATATAAATTCAATCCTTAGATCACAACAAGCAGCTGTGAATTGAATGTACATGCTTATGGCTATGGCTGTGATAAAGCCTTTGAAGAAAATCCCTTCTGTAAGCACATCAGCTGAGGAACACAGAATATATATTCCACAGCACTAGTCTCAGTGATTTTTCTTTGACATGATACTGTTTCATGTTTATCTACAAAAGCCTTGGTAAACATTATTTTTTAAGATGCCACTTATGGTCAGTCTAATGACTTGAAGGTACAAAATAAGTATTGCTCAGGATATGCAATTTAGCCATTATCAGTAAATCACTGATATGAATACTACACTTTTTAGACAAATTAACAAGCCTCACAAATAATCTTTCTCTTTCCAGTGTAGTATCTTTGAGATTCAGCTGTTCATCTGTTAAAGCAAATCCCTCTTCAGGGTAACCTGAATATCATGGGCAGATATATTTAATACAAAAAAACTCAGTAAGAAATAGAAAGGTATGGAGCATATCCCTCAGTGGTATCTGCACATTATTTTAATGGAAGTGTTACAGGAATGAATGAATAAATAAATTAATACTCCATTCTCTCAATTCTTACCTTGCCCTTGACTATTTAGGTTAGACCCCAGTCAGACAGAAGTAAAGAATGCTCGTATTTCCACATATATTGAAATGGAAAAGCTTCCTGGAAATTGAAATGAAAATCTTCAGCTCACTTGTCTATTTTGTTGTTTCATATGACACCAGAACAAGATGTAACTTCTTCGTCTGCTCTTTTACTGTATCATAGATTCACAGCACCAGCCTTCATTCTATCTCTGAACTAAAATAATATATGCAGCTTTTATGTTAAGACATTAAAATAGGCTTTCCCATGACTGCTACTATTTTATAGCAAAATTTTATTTCCAGATGTAAAACCCTGGAAGTGACCTAAATCTATAACATAAATCTATGAGTCAGGCAGAGTGTAGCTAAGCGGAAACAAAAAGCATTTGAACAATAGAATGAAAAAGAGTATTAGCCTTACATCCTCATATTACTCAAGACCTAAACTCAAATCCAGGCTTGGATCATAAAAGAAAATTAGCTTGATCTTCTCATTTTGGCATCCATTTGTGGAAATCACAGTACTTCAATGGAGTTAACAGTCCCTGATCAAGAGAAAAATGAAACTGAAAGTCCCTGAGTGTTCAAAGCAAGCAGATGGAAGTTGTTCTGGGATAAATTGCCTTCAGCTATTCCCTTCCCTGGGACCATATCTGACACAAGCCAGTGAAACTCATCTTTATTTTAGAGAGAGAGTAATAGACCAGATAAGTCTCAGGATGATAATTGGCATAAAAATTATTAGCAGAACACACCTGGCATTGACCATGAAATGACAATAGTGCCTCAAGAATATTGAAGAACTGGACACATATATTCTTTAATACTAATTTCAGTTTAGGATTTTTAAGGACTGAAAATTCCACTTTCTTCTCATTTGGAAAATGTCTTTAAACCTTGTGGAATGATTCAACTTAAATGGATCAACTTTCATGATTTGTGAGTTTGAGAGTGGCAGGTTGAGTCTGTATTGTGCAGCTAAGTCCATTTAAATGTATTAATTAAATTTTATTCAGTGTGGGCTTCCATGGGGAATCAAGAAAATGGACATTACAATAAGGAAAGCCCCTACAAGAAGTGAAATGGAAACCAAAAGACCCCAGCCTCATTCAGTTCAGCAAATCATTTTTACCTTCTGGGCCAGAGTGCATTGATGTCACTGAGGTCATAATCCCATAAATACTGCTAGCTCCATTTTCCCATTACTATAACTGAATTTCCTATCTTTTATTTATATACTCTAGTGTAAGATCCAATCCTGTGTCACCATTTGCTGGGGCTTTTCCTTGAAAGGGTTTAGGGAAGTATCCATCCATTTACTAACAGCAAACTATTAAGCCAGCTATTTATACCTCTTATTCATGCCAAATAGGGTTTTAAAGTTAATTTCTAGATCTCAGTATTTTAAAAATGCAGCTAAAAAAAGCACTTGATATAAATAGTTCAATGTTATTCCAAAAGAATTTTTAGGAAGTATAAAACAATAACAATAAATAATAAAATGGTAGCACAGTGCTTTAAATAAGACATTAGCAATAAGCCTGAATTTGAAAATAACTTTGTGAGGATAAAGAGAACCAGGAAACAAAATTCATCCATAAAACAGTATTTTAGACATTACATATAAAAAACCATGAAACTGGAATATCATCAGTTTTTTTTTAAAAAAATACAATCCACTCTAACTTGAAAACCGTTGTTGTTTCTGTTTTTTCCCTGTACTTTACAGGAGGTATGGAGCAGAAAGGTCATCATAGAATCTAGCAGTCCCAGAATCAGAGAATCATTTGGGTTGGAAGGGACCTTTAAAGGTCATCTAGTCCATCCATATGAGAAGAGACATATTCAAGTAGATCAGGTTGATCAGAGCCCCATCCAACCTGACCTTGAAGATTTCCAGGGATGGGACATCTACCAGCTCTCTGGGCAACCTGTTCCTGTGTTTCACCATGCTAATCATCAAAAAAAAAAAATTCTTCCTTATATCTAATCCTAATTTATCCTCTTTCAGTTTAAAACCATCACCCCTTGTCCTGTCACAACAGGCTCTACTGAAAAGTCTGTCATCATGGTTCTTGTAAACCCCTTTAGGTGTCGAGATGCCAGTAAGCTCACCCCTAAACCTTCTCTTTTCACATCTCAGCCTTTTCTCATAGGAGAGGAGCTCCATGCCTCTGATCATGGTGCCCCTCCCCTGAACACACTCCAACAGGTCCATGTCCTTTCTGTGCTGGTGACCCCAGAGCTCAATGTAGTGTTCCAGGTGGAGTCACACAAGAACAGAGCAGAGGGGCAGAATCCCCTCCCCTGACCTGTTGGCTACACTGCTTTGGATGCAGCCCAGGCTGGACTTTTGGGCTGTGAGTGCACTTTCTGGCTTCTGTCCAGCCTCTCACCCACCAGCACCTCCAGTCATTCTCAGCAGGGCTGATCTCAATCCATTCAACCCCATTCTGTAATAATACCAGGGGTTGCCCCAAACCTGGTACAGTACCTTGAGCTTGTTCCTGTTGAACCTCATGAGGTTCACATGACACTTCTTCTCCAGCTTGTCCAGGTCCCTCTGGATTGCAGCTCATCTCTCAGCTGTGTCAACAGCACCACTCATATTGTTGTCATCTGCAAACTTACTGAGGGTGCACTTGATCCCACTCTCTGTGTCAGTGATGAAGATATTAAATATACTGATCCCAATATTGGCCCCTTAAAGACACCACTTGTCACTGATTGCCATCTGGACATTGATCCATTGACCACTGCTCTTTGGATGCATTTACAGCATCTGACTCATTTCTCAGAGTTTAACGAGAAATTAGATGGTAAAAATGCTGGAAGTGTTTCTTATGCTTGGGAAGGTCTTGTTGAAGATTTGTCTGGAAATAAACACTCATTGTCCATTGTCTCTTCAAGGACTATTGGTGCTACTAAGATTACATTGCTGACAACTCCAAGGTGATGTGCACTTTCAGTCATAACTCTATAGGCTATGTATCATTATTTTTCAAGAATTCAAGTTCTGTCAACCCTTTAAAGCTGCTTCCTTTTCTCCCAAGACAATCTATATCAAGAGTTCAACAGAATTGCCAAATATTTTTGTATTTTAAAGGAAAAACAGTCCAAAACTGAGTATTTCATATTTTCCTTTGCAAATAAAAAAGCTGACTACACACAAGGAAGTACTGTCATGAACTGTGATCTCTGTTCAATATCTGCCATTAGCTTCTAGCAAATAGATTTTCTTTATAACAGCAGCTCTTACTTGTGCAGGAAGTAAGAAGAAAAAGCATTGCATTTTTTACTGTGATCAGCTGTTTCATTTTTACTGTTTCACTTGAACATGCACAAATGGGTATTTCCTGAGCTGAGTAACGCCTGCAGGTGTGTTGAGCTAGCAAGAGAAATACAGATTTAAAACAGGCATATCACAGGGAAGCAAGCAAGCACGCATCAACCAGTCCATGGCAACTATCCCTATACGTGCTCCTAGCCCACAACAAAAGCCAGGTAATTGGGATTCTAAATTATTAGCACTCAGTAGGATGGTGTGTGCAGACAATTCACACAGATCAGCAAATGGGTGGTAACTTGTTCTCTACCACTGAATCAGCAGCCTGTTTCAGTCCTATATCTGGTGGTGTACCAAGGCTTTGTATAGAGAAGTACTTTAATATATAAAATTTTGTCTCTATTTACATAGTAGGCCTAGACTAAAATGGACTTCCTAAATTAAATTTCATAAGGTGCAACATAAACTGTAAATACTAGAAGTAACTTTGAGCATGGAATTACAGCATTTCACTTGTGGAGGCAGGGCTTTCCTGATTTCACCACAGTCCAACAGGTTTTCATTAGAGTTAGACTATGCTGGATATACACTGATTTTGAACAACCCATTTTTTATATAGACTCTTGTATCTTTCAGTCTGTCTGTGAGGGATATACTTAGCTCAGAAAGCCTTTATATCATGTATACATTTATCATAATACTCATCCTTGAGGCAATGTAAGAAACATTCAACAGTACAAGGGGTATTTTGATATCAACAATACTAATCAGAGAGAAATCTGATGACATTTTCAGAGGAGAACATGAACTGAATTCTTCTGAATTGGCTGTCCAATGTGAGGTGGATTTTGAGAGATGTGACCCTGAAACAAACTTGTCTGAGAGAAGTTGTGAAATACATGGCTTAATGTTAGAAAACCAAAGAGTTGAAAAGAGCAAATTCTGTAGTTGTTCTTGCAGACCCTTTCAAACAAGTCATTCAGATTCTGCTGGTTACTTCTCTCTGAGTCCCATAAGTTGTGTTTGACTTTCAGAAAGGACATTCAGCCATGATTTGAAGAATGCAATACAATGAGAATTCAAGCACTTCCTTTGTTCCAATGGTTAATCAATCTCACTTTAAAGAATATTGTACCTCATTTTAATTTTAACTTGTCTGTCTGCAGCTCCCAGTCATTGGTTCAGTGTTCTGTATTTTTCCCTTGAAGATACTTAAACACTCTAATCAAATTATCTCTCAGAGATTGTGCAGTCTCCAAAGGGCACTTTACAGTTCTTTTCTGTATCACCATTCCAACATCCTTTTAGAAAATGTCTATGCCAGAGTAGCACACGATATTTCTGTACCAGGCTCACCAGTGCTGCAAGTTAGAATTAAAATCACTTTGCTGCTCCAATTTGTGGCACCCCACCTATACACCAAAGGATCTGCCAGCTCCTTGCTGTATAGCACAAAGATGAGTATAGTTACTTGTCCTCTATAACCCCAAATTGACTTCCAACACTGCTTTCCAAAATGTCATACTTCACTCTGACTGTTTTCCTGATTTTCTTATTCCCTCTCTAGTTCAAAGATGCTTTGTTTGGCAATGTATCTCTTAGATCAAGGAATATTAAAGCTACAGTGTCAGTAAGGTCATAATAACCTTAATTTAGAAGTAGTGAATTTAACTGATGCCAGTTGTTTTTACAGACTGAAACTCTGGCCATAAACTGTGTATCTGTGGTCACATTATGATCACATCATAAAGAGGTACAGCTGTTACGTAGAAACAAAGACAAATCAGTAAGCTAAAGTATGTAGGCATGGATATATATATATACACAAACACTCAAAGATTAATATATTGCAATTTTCAATAATATTTACGGCTTGACACCATCATAATTTTACTGTTTTGATAAGTTTAAATGAAAAATTCTTCTTCCTTTTTTCATGCATCTCAAATTTTATCACACCATCTGCACTATACAAGAGCCTGCATGCTTCACTGTAATTCTGTTTTCTATGCAAAAAAAAAAAAAAACAAAAAAAAAAAACATACACTGAAATTATATTATCTATGTAGCTGTTGGAAGTTCTGAATCTGCAATCAACAGCTCTCATTCAGGCAGGCCTCTGCAATTCTAAAGACAATCATAGAGCTTTTGATACTTCAAATTCCTTAAAGCTGAAGTACTGGGAAGATGTCAGTGGACAGAAGAACTTTCTCATGCCTTCAGCTTATGATATAATGCAGGAAATTAGAGCTTCTAGTGTTAGAAAAATACTGAAGTAAAATAACTGGCTCTATTGAGGTTCCAGAATATTTTGGGTTGGGGGTTTTGATTGGTTTTGTTTCTGGTTTTTTTCAGGTTTTTTGTGCAGTGTGTGTTTGGGGGTTTTGGGAGGTTTTTGTTACATTTATGTATTATTTATTAGGCTTAAGAGTTTCTGTACATTCACTGGGTTGGCTTTATGCCAGAGTAGGCCAACTGTGTCAGATGATTTAGGCTGACATGCAGAGAGACATGAGTTTAAACTGTGACTTCTAGACCTTTTCTGTTGTATTGCAGAGTGGACTCAGTACAATGCTCATGATCCACTGAGATTTTGAGGTGAACTCAGATTTATTTGATCTATTCATACTGTTCAATTTCTCTAAGAAGAACCAGAAGAAAGGAACAGAAGAGACCAAGAAAATCACCACATAATAAGACATAATATAAATACAGCCTGGACTCAGTCCTTGAAACTGCTGTTCTCCATGTGTGTGGTTAGATAAATTGCCAAATGATCCTGCAGCGTAGCTCTCACCACACTACAAGGTGACAATGGAAAACATCCCTGCTAATTTGGCAGTGGGAAATTCCTTATGGATTCCAAAGCTGACAAAACTGATAGAGCTATTTCATTACTCTCCTATCCTGCTTCAGACTAAGACAAGTTTTATATAATTTCCTACCGGGAAACCAACAGGCCATCTTAATCAGATAAGCGTGTTATTGCAATGAATGAATGTGTGAAGTTCTGATTTTTTGGCCCAGCTGGAAGAACCTGATGAGTAAACCTCACTGCAAAATCTAGGGCTACACCTCACACATCAGGGACATAGATATTTGAAATGGCTCTGCTTGTCTGACTCCAAAAGCAGGATCTTCAGTGAACACAGTGTACACCCAAACCCTGAAGACACTGCTGGGCTTTAAAGACTTAATGGTGCACAGTTCCAGCTGCTCAGGGACATTTGCAGCTCCTTCTCTCTCCAGTGCAGACCCACCCTCAGGTCATCACCATTCTTTATCCTAGAAAAGGCTCATTTTTTAAAGTTTACAATATGAAATATAACCAAAAATTAGGATATGAAAATATAAAATGCAGAGCATGGCTACCTGTACCTAATCCAATATAACAGAATTTCTCTGTATAAAAAAATAAGTCATTACGTGCTAATTCTGTCCTTTTGCATTTTTAGTGACCCTCTATTTCTCTCCACAGCTAATGCCCAACAGATCTTCCCCCTCAGGAAAACTGAACTGTCTGGAACTGTCTGAAAAGCAGAACACATTTGGCAGAAATAACCATAATGAAGATAAGTGTTAACAAAACATGCTATACTCAGTCCGGGACACAGGCTTTCAAACTGCTATTTCCAGCTTCCAGTTGAGAAACTGTTCCAGACAACATAAAAAGCTGTATCTAACACTTTCTGACAGTGCCATATTGTCTGGGACTAACACAAAAAGGAGGTGTACATGAAAAGGCAAGGATGAGTTCACCTTCACCACTACTAAAACTTCTAAACTATCAAAATAATCAGAAAATTAAGAACTGAAACACAGGGAGGAAGTAGCCAGCTTGCCTCCCAGCAGCTTCAGTTGGAAGATCAATGGGATCTTGACAGTATTGGTGTCATCTACCCTTTAAAGCTATTCAGATGTTTGTTTAAAGTGAATCAAAGAAAGGCAAGCTTTAAGAGTGAAAGCAGAAATAGCGATAATAGAACAACTCAATCAGGGGAACAAAACTGTAGAATATTGTACACACAGTCCAGAACAGAAAGCTCTGCACTTACCATTGATTGGGACAAATAAAACACAGTGAATAAAGGTTAATAAAGAAATCAGAAAGGTACCAAAGCCACTGAAAATGACAAAAAAAAGGACAAGCTGAAAGACTATGCAGACCTTTAAGAGAGGGCTGCCCAATCTTTGTGTAACTGATACATATATTAGAAACAAGCAGACAGCTAATCTGCATGCAAAGGGGTATTCAGCTTTCCTCCTTACTTTTTGCTGAAAAAAAAAATTATTTAAAACTGGTGTTGCATGGCCTGAAGAAAACAGCAAAAACATCTCAAGGCCTGAATGCTATTTTTTGCCTGCATCAATTACTTTCACAATGGGTTCACGAGAACAGTCCTCAACAGGGGCCAAAACTATCTCCAGGTGCAGTCCCCGGGAGACCTGAATTAAGGCACCGTGGGAGTTTGCAGTCACTTTACCTCTCTTTTGCAATCAATTCCTCATAAATGGTCCTAGGGGAGTGTATCATTCTCTTTCCTCTCACCAAATACCCATAGTAGAAATTACACCAAATTAGCCACATCATCAACCTTGAAAGTCTTGAAATTTGATGTCATGTGAGAAAAGAGGTTGTTAAAAAAAAAAAAAAATAGCCCTTTTTTCTTTAGTCCTATAAAGCATACAAAATATTATTTGCTTGGATTTGCTTCATATCCTTTCGTGCAATGTAAGGTCATTCCACTTGTTTTCTAGAAAAAGCTTTCCTAATATGCTCAAGTTTTACTCATAACCTGCTCTTGCAAAACGAAAAACTAATGTTATAAGGTTACATGGGATCTGGTACAATGATACTTTGAATAAGTAAAATAAAATATCTTTTACAGGGGTCCTAAAAAACAGTTTATCTGCAGACTTGGTTCTTCCTCAGCTCAGCCTAAGTAGGCAGCAGGAGCTCATCCATCTGTGCCAGGAGGGCTGGTGAGTTTGCTCAGGAACTTGACATGGTGCAAAAAACAGAGTCAGCAAGGCAGAAAATTAAGCCATGTGGCCATCCCTGTGCAAAGTGCTAGATTTATTCACTGCTGGCTTTTTCTGTGCAGACATAGAGCAGTGTAGAAACATACCCACGGCTTTTACTTTGAAAAATCCAGTGGGAACAAGTGTGATGAGTTCTACAGACTACTGCTGTGCATAAATTACAAAATTAGGGTGTTCTGATGAAAAGTATATAGTATAATTGTTCACAGACTCTGATGGATCTTCTTCCTCAGCAAGATATTTGTAAAGTGAAGAAAGATTTCAGTGCCTATGTCAGAGGTGACAGTAAAAGAATGGAGAAAGGAGAGCCTAGCTGCTGAAGTATGCTTAGTGACATTAGGCAAATGCAGATGCTTTATGCTTAGCTCTTAGCCTTTTTTGAGGGGGGAGAGGCAACTTCAAAAATCCACATACTTTCCTTTCCTGCTTTGTAACTACCAACTCCCCAAAAACAAATACTTTCATAATAACTGCAAAGGGTATGTATTAGAATCCAGCCCATGTCCTGTCAGACATTCTGGTCTCCTGCTGCTTACTTAATATCACGACTCTTCACTATGTTTTCAGATCCCCAGAAATGGATTATCTTGGAATTCAGCAGCACAAGAGACTAACTTGTCCCACTTCCAAGTTCCAGCTTTGTCAGCTTTTTCTTCCTACATGTACAAAAGAAAATAGTCTCCAGGAGAGAGACTCTTTGGTATATTTTTTACTTTGGGATATTATTTTTTTCATTTTTTTCATCCTTCAAATTTTTTGCAGGGAGAATATCCCAAATTTTCTTCCCCTCTTAGTATTGCCTTCATTTTGCTGTACGTAATATAGTCATCTTTAATTCTACGTGATAAAATTTTATACGGGAAGTCATTTAATTAAATAATTACAGTTATTTAAAACATCTTTTGGAATACATATACTAAATATTCTGAGCTCACCATATTCATAGCAGCTTTAGTCACAGCTGGTAATATTAATTGCTCTACTTTCTGCCCCCATTTCTCTCTCATATTTTATTTTGTGCTTTCGCCATGCTAGAGACAAAATTTTGCACTCAATGTGACATGTCAACCAGAAAAAAACAGTTGAAACCATCTGGTTAAGACCTTGGGTTTTACCTAGCATCCACTGTGATCAGAATCAAGCTGGTCTCCAAGGGGGCTTTGGCAAATGTATTTGCACCTGCAAATGGTGACCTTTTTGCAGTCTGCATGCCCTAGATCAGTAAACAGATGCATTAATAAACATCTGAAAAAGCAAATTCCTTTGGACATAGCTCATCTGTGACCACTTGAAAAAACTGTTTTGTCTGGTGCTTTGGTTGTAAGGGATAATTTATGAGCTGTGTCCTCAGAGGACAGTAGTCACTTCTGTCTCTTTCATTGTCACAAACACATGAATCTGCTGGGAACACAGGGACACCATTGAGAGCAGAAGGAAGATGCATCAACAATGGAAATACATCATACATAAAAGTGACACACACACAAAAGACCTATAAATAAGAAAACAAATTAGCAACACAACCAGGCAGCTTCCTTGTTGTCAATATCCATCATCAGAGGAGCTAGGGAGGCATTAGACAGGCAATGTGTTGCTCTGATTCAGCAAACCTGCAGATCCCTGACAGCACTCATTTGATGGTCAGTGCATCTGAGTACCATGGTTCTCCTCAAAAATGCAAATGAATTCTGAGGAGATTGTTCCTGTCTGTTCCTATGCACAGAGTTAATGCCATGCATACAGATTTTTGTTTTCTCTTTGCAGAAAGGAGATGGGGTATTCATAAACAGGTTCATTCTATCTATCTGATGTACCTAATTCCCCAGAATTTTATTATATAAATTTCCAGGTGAGAGAATTTATTGGCCTCTGAAGCCAGATAAAGAAACTCATGTGAGTGTATCCATGTACATACACAAATGTATATGAGGGGAAGAAAAGAGACCGAGTAGGATAAAAGGCCGCCAGGTTTCATCATCTTTTTCTTCCTTTAAAGAAGGAAGATAATTTATAATTTAAAACTATTTGCATAATTCTAATTTGTTTATATAGCAGTGAACTCTGTAATTTTGTATAGGAAGTTACAGATAAGGAAACAAAATAATCCTTTATTAGAGATAATTAACTGAGGAACAATAGCTAAGTAGGAAAAGAAAAACACAGAACAGCAAGGTATCAGCCAGTTGGTAGGAGAGTGCTTATTTTATTTTATAACACTCTGGACCATAAGAAAAGCTGGTCTCCAATTCTACAGACAAATTCATCATTTTCAGTCCATAAATTCCAATAGCAAGAATGACTACTGCAGCATTTTATAAATATAATGTTACAAAGAAATGTACTTGCTTGAAATGGTAGGGAAGAGTATGTTCTCATTTTGTCTCAAGGTTTGAGAGAAATTGCTAATGACAGGCCACAAGACTATGTAACTGTAGAATTTTAAGAAGAAAATGTAGTAAATGTATTAACATATTAAAAAAACAGTTTATTTGGAGTTCTATATTTTTCTGAAATAGCATTTACATCTATTTTTTTTAACTGTGAGGAAGACAAAACCTTTCTCATATACCTATGTAAACATACACAAATGTATACTTGTAGGTGAGGGGAAAAAAGAGAAACTTTTCTTGATTCTTTACATGGAACAAAATACTGTGGCCCAACATTGAAATTATTCCAATGGTATGAGATAATTTAGACATTTTTATTAGAAACAAAATTAAAAGATGCTAATTCAAATACTAAATTGGAGATCTGGGGCAAGGTATGTCTTCACATCTAAAAGTATTCTATTTAAGGTCTCATCATCTCTAACATAATTCAGTTTACCCCACAGTGCTGTGCTGTGGGGTTTAACCACTTAAACTGCTTTAAGGAAGCAGACAATACAACACTTGTTGTTTTCTACCTTAAACAAGAGCAAAGGAGAAAACCATAAAGTGCCACTGTGGCATTGTGCAAACCTACTCATCACACTATGTCAAAAAAGGGACAGCAGAACTGGAAAAGCACAGAGAAGGTGACAAGAAAGAACAAAGCCACTGAACAATTGAGGAACACTGAGAAAACTGTCAAAACCTCAGGATCAGAAGCAGTCACATGTTTTATGTCATCATGACTTAGATATGACACACAGCTTATGATGTCATGATTCTCATGAAACTGAGGGATTAAAAATTACTTTGCTGTGAAGTGTTCCTGAACTATGAGTTCATTGCTATAATGTGATGGAAAGCATAAAGGCAGATTTGCAGAAAGGTTCATCAAATGATATTACCACAGCACTATGGATACAACAAATCAATGGGAGTTGAAAAGGCTTATGAAGGTAAACTTCAATAAACACTCACCTTCTTCAGAAACCTCTTTTCTACCTTTGTCATACAAGATTCTCTCTCATGGGCAAGACTAGGCTCAGCAGAACTCAGGAATCCAGTAATCCAGTACAGCAGTGTTTTAAATGTTATTAGATCTGGAAATTCGGTGCATTCTAGTCAAACAGTCCTTTTTTTTTTTTTTTTTTTTTTTTTTTTTTTTTTTTTTCTTTTAAAAAANTTTTTTACTAGCACTGTATAAAAAAAAATAGAAAATCTGACTTTTCACACAAACTCTCTGTGGCCATTCTGTATGGTCTGTGGCTGTGCTCTCTGTCTGGAGCTAGCCATCACTGGGGGGAATGTTCTCTGAAGCCATCTACTGTTCATTTTAAGATCAAACACCCAGATCTGATCTTCAGTCAGGTTTTACAAACCAGACCTTGTTTTCTGTTAAAAAAGTTTCCCACAAGACTTTTTTTACCAGATGGTGGAAAATTTATATATTATTAATGCTATCCAATTCCATTAGAAATTGTGTGTTTGCTATCTAGGCCAAAGAGATAATTCATAGTTTCCATCTGTATAGGATGTTTGATTCTGAAGATTTTTTACATAAGCAACAAAAACAATTAAGTTTACTTAACAATTATTGCAGAATCAGAGTGCTGTATATCTGCTTTCAAACCCACTAAAAGTTGTTCCTTTATTTTTAAAACCCAAAATGTAGGCAGGTAATGGAACTTAATGAATCATTCTGGACTGAATCTAAAATCATACCACCACTTACAAAATAGATTTTTTTTTTCCATCAAAAATAAGTTCAGAAATATGCCTAGGAAACCTGCTTGTTTTGTACCTGTGGAAAATGTCACAACCACAAAATATTGGTCTTTTTCATCCAAGAGATGTTGGTATTAATATTAAAACAGTCTGAGGCAAGATCCTTTTATCTATATTTCATTTCACATTTAGATTCAGTCTCATGTTTTACTGAACCCATCTGCATCTCTATCTGTCTTTAAAATGTACAGTGGGAAGAATTCTCCTCTCTGATTTATATCTTGACCAAGCTGACTGAAACAAACACATTTTGGAGACCAGCTACAGGTACTGTAGATGAGAGGGTTCCCAGCTACAGTAAATTGTATTGTTTTATTCACTTTTCTCTCTACATTTTATCAGCTTGAGAAGATGGGTTAACTGAGACACAAAAAAAATTAAGAGCTGTTAGGATCACAGAGCCTAAAGGAAAAAAATCTTTATCATCCAATGCTGCATGAGAGAATATTTTATTGAATATGGATGGCAATTAACATTTTTAAAAGATAAAACACACTTTTCCAGTATTTTGGAGCCAATAAAAACAAATAAAAATGTTTGAAGTCTATAATAAACAAATAAAAATGTTTGAAGTCTACCCTTCCACACATTCTGCCCATCAAGCAGAAAACTCAGTATCTCACATTTACTCGGTGTAATGGGTAATTCTGGCTCTTTTCAGTTACAGAAAATCTAAAGGTAAAATATTCAAGCTGCCTACATAAACATATATTTAAATCTTGACCAAAACACCTGAATAACTTGCCTTTGGACTGCATAAAATTTTTCTCTTGTGATAACATAAATATTTGAACAAGAGCCTTCAAAATCACTGCAGTGACCACTAACGTAAGACTACCACTATCAAAGACTGATTATTGCTGGTAAGCTCCCACTGAGGCATCCCAGCTTCCCACTTCCTAAATCAGCCCTGCCAAGACATGAACTGACATTGCCCAGCACTCCCTAAGTGGTTGCCTTCATACCTCAGCAGCCTTCAGAAGCAAACAGAAATGAGATCCAGCTACTAAGGAGCAGCACTGTATACAAATAGTGTAAATATAGTTTATAAAAGCGGGATTTTTCCATCACTATTCCTAGAGGAGATCACCTTTCCACTGGAGCAATATGGCAGGGGGGTCTCTCAGCCTCCCTGACTGAGTATGCTGAGCACACAGAGCTGACTTACAATTACACTGTAAAGTCTTTGGAGAACAAGAATCCTTCTGTTTATGCCTGCATAGTCATTTCCCTGTCCAGGAGCAGAGCATGTAGGTATATTGATAATAAAAAATAATCACTAACAAAACAATAGCACTGCACTAAAATATGAAACTATAACTCCGCTCAGGATTTTTACTTTATTGCTTTTGTATTGATATATTGCTGTACAGTATTCCAATACGTACAGACAAATATATTTAAATCATACTTAATATGGCATACCTATTCCACTTAAGCATCCAGGGAAATCTCTTTTTGGGCTTTTTGGCGGTAAATTGATTTAAATGAAAAACAATTTCTTCAGTCTTTCCAAACAGAAATGCTTCTGAGTGAAATAGTAACTCAGTATTTCAGCCTCCATATTTGAAAATCACACATCCTGCATCATATGGTGGTTCCTGCTAGAACACAGTACATAGATGATTCCTGCTAAACATGAAAACATAAGCCATACAACAGGCCCTTGAGGGACAGTCATGGGTCTGGTCATTCAAATTATATGTAGCTGACTAGAAAGAGGAAGTTCTTTAACTTTCCCAAGCACTGTATTATGGCACTCACACTCATGTTACAGGGCTGAATGAGGCTTTAAACAGATGGACAATTCCACTCCAAATAGAGTATGTTCAATTTCCACAGTGTCAATTTGAATGTAGGGAAGGGTTAGGACAGATGAAAAGAGACCTTCTCTAGAAACACTAGAGCTTTGTGGCACATCTCATTTGTAAAGTGCTACACAAAGGAAATTAAGTCAACAAAGGCTCACCCTTGTTTTCACAAGTAGAAATGAGCACAAGAGCCTGCTATTCTTGATATAAGAATAGTAATAAAATTCACAGAAAATGTAGAGGAATTGGCTTCACAACATTGTTATGCAGAATGCTATGGGGGACTCCAGTTTCACAATGGCTCTGAAGCAAAGGAGACCAGTGATGGGGAAAAAAGAGATGATATTTCCCTATTGGAGTTCCCAAGTTCTCCCTTCTAGTGCCTTTTTTTTTTTTTTTGCACACTCCTAATAAATTGAAGAAATCATCTGATGAATACAGAAAATTATTTTTTCTACTAATTGCAGTGGAAAAAAGAAAAGGAATACATGGAAACATAGGTCCCATGTAGTCACATTTTGAACTATGCTTGACAGTCAATAACAGTCTTAGTCTGATACACTGTCTGGCAAGCTCCCAGTGAAAATGTATTCTGTACCTGAAAAATACAGACTGCTATCTGAGATTTGTAGTTAACAGTGAGCTAAAACTGTTGCATATAGGTAAAGCCTTATAAAATAAGGGCCTTGTAAAGTCATGTCTCAGGCCTGCTACTTAGGCTAAGTAGCAGGGAACTGTGGGAGAGGGAGTCAGCTGGAATAGGGGTAGAGAGATGTGAGAGGTGTGAGAGCCGTGCTGCGTGGCTGCCACGTGTCCATATCGTGGTGTGCAGTGGCTTGGGCTTGTTGTGCCTTAAAACTGTGTAAGCTGATAACCAGATAACTGCTTAAAAAAGCCTGGTTTTTGCAATAAAGGGCACTCCTTTGCACTGCCTGGGGACTCTACGTCACTCTGCATCGTCACATAAAACTAAGAGATGACAATGACTGTGGCAGCAAAGCCACCAATCAACAAGAAATCAAATTTGGCACAAAAAGAACACTCAGAAGTCCTGTCATGCCAAACAAAAAAAGCTTTCCTTCCCCAGCTGAGAATGTTTTTCTCTCTAATATTCAGAAATAAAGAGATCGCATTAATGATGATGAGCTGTTTTCATTTCATGGGTTATATATATATATTTTATAGGTTATATATAATTCATATTTCCAAGCTTCTTTGCTTAACAAGACATCTAAATTTACTCTTTTTTTAATGGAAGTTGATATTCTAGTGTAATCACTGAACTTATGGCAGGCCTTCAAGGAAAGGCACTTATTGCATTAAAACCACAAGAGCTGGCAACAATGAGTCTGATTCTGACAGGAGCTTTAGCACTTTCTAACTTTAGCAGTGCTAATTAATGATTAGCAAGCTTCTGTTTCACACAAGAACCCTGCACTTTCCAAACTTATTTTAAAACTTTTGTGTACATAGACTAGCAACACATTATATCCAGAAAAACCTAACTATAATATCCCAAACATGGGAAATTGTAAAACAAAATTTATTCTGTGACCCTGAGGAAGTTTTTTGTTGTTTATTTTACTTAGACTTATTTCTTTTCCTGATAAAATAGTTTTCATAAATGTTAGTTCTTTCATCATATGATAGTTGGATAATTTAGGGAGGGGGTTTACAAAGCCTTTTATTGTAATATAAATAAGTAATTAAAAAAAAAAAAAAAACAGCCTTTGACTGAAACCCTAAATCAATTTATACTAATCAATGTAATTAAACCATCTTTTCTGTGTGTATTAGAGGAAAATTTTAAAAATTACAATCTTTGTTCTGTAGCTAAGGTGGGTGAACCAGGAGTTAAATGAGCAGAAAAGGTTTTGAAGAATTATCTGTCATATTTTCCAACATCTAAAAGTATTTCCTGGCACAGCTCTGAGAAGTAACTTAGAGACTCCTTGCTGCTCAGGGGAGGAGAAGTTGTGGGGAACTTTTTTAATATATGTAACTAATGTTTCAAGACCTCAGAAAGATTAGCAGTGTTTCATCTAAGCAGCCTGCAGTTACAAATACAGTGCTCTGCTACAGCTGCCTGCCTGCAGCAGAAATTGTGTTAGGTGGGTTTTGGCCTCCAACTTCACCTCATTCTGCCTATTCTGTCTTCATTAATTCAAGCATGTGTGCTTTGCCACCACCATCATCATCATCACTGTTATCATCACCACTTCTTCGGGGCATGTGTTAGTCCTTACTTGCCCCACTTGAGCCCACTTCTGCTGCCTTCATCTTGGGTAAGGCATCTTCTTTCTTCTTGTTGCTCTGGAAACTTGCAGCACCTATGCAAGTGCATGGCAGGAGCTCCCAGCAGTGGCAAAAGCAGCAGAAGAGTTTGTGACAGTCAGCTCCATGTATGCCCGGGGTCTAATTCCTCTGCTTCTCCCTTGGGTCACTGGAGCCACGTAAAAGTCATTCATTCTGACAGTTCATGGACAAGGCCAAGACATCTGGTCCTGGAACAACTGTGTGTTCTAAGAAATAGTTAAGCATAGCCAAAGCAGCATGAGTTCCATCACATGGAACATTTTCCAATGAAAATAGACTCTGAGCAAGCTGGAAAGGCTAGTACAGATATCGTGCTTCAGTAAACCTTTTTTGGTTTACTAATTTTCCTTAGTCACCCCAAATAAACCAGACAGATCCATGAATGCAATGATCACTTTCCAGTTTATGCTTCTGCAGCTATTTTATATGAATTATTACCCAAACCTGGAAAAGGATCAAACTGCATACACGGTTTCTTTTTACTAAAGTTCTAACACTGTGAAATATTACAAATTCATTGGGTCATACAAAGTTTGGTGTAATAGATAGACAAGAGACTAAAGCAATTATGATTAGTTTTTCATAATGCATGATGTTTTCTGTTGACCTTATTTGTCCCTTGTTTTTACAGATTTCTCTAAAATGCCACAGCACATGAGCTTACCCACATAGGACGGTAGACATTTCTAATGCATAAGAACATCATGTATTCCTTTCAAAAAATTTTACTAATTGTGGGAAAAGGAGAGAAAAAACTGGAAGAAGCAGAGCATAAAATGTTACAAATTAAATTTTATGAAAGTCATGCCTGCTGCACAGTGAGGCATAGCAGTTCGTTAGCTAGAATTCATACTGATCTTTACCCCAAGCATTATGTTGTCCAAGTCATTAGAAATTTAATGTTACATCCTAGCCTAACTTTTCTGCCACGTTTGACATCAGCTAAAAGGGTCATGATCAAGAATTTATTCAATAGCTTTCTCTTGAGGTGAAAATATTTCTGAAATCTCCTTTGGAGCCCCTCTACCAACTAAAACATCATCCACACTGGCAGGGTATGAAGCCAGGCAAGAAAGTCTGTCAGATCTCTGCAGTTCCCTGTTTGATCTGTTATTTTAGAGTGTAAACCAGCCACTTGCACAGCAATGTCTCCCTCACAACAGGTAAAGAAGAGCACTTTGGGGTGAGTCCTCACAGACTGGGAAAACCTCTTTTCCCACAAGCTTCTCTCAAACTTCTTATTTCAAATAAGCCTGAAGTTCCTGCAGAGTATGAATTTGCAAGCATTAAGCAAGCATTATCTTGCCAAATTTCTTTTTGCAAATGCACAGTTTCAATTGTCCCTAGGTTCCAAACACAAGTAAAGCTGCCTTATCTATGGAAGTGCATCCCTCCTTTTCTTTCACATTAGCTTTTTATCACTGAAATTCTCATGGATGTGAATAGTGCCTATATCTTATGAGGTACGGTTACTTGGAGAGAGATAGGAGTGTGGTTAACAGGAAAAAGCTTTTAACCTGAAAATATCTGTTGGTGGGCAAATGGTGTGTGTTTTCCTTTATATCACGAGCAGATGAGTGTGAGCAAATACTGAGCTGAAGGATTCTTTGCATAAGGAATAACAAGCAAGTACCACAAAACATTCTGCTTTTCCCTTTGCTAATTTGGGAGTTCTTGAGCTTTAAAACATTAAAACACCATAACTTTCCATGTTATCTTAACCAAATCATCGTCCTTGTGCATTTGTGGATATGAAAATGATGTTCCATTGCAAGGTGTCCCTAAAGTAAACTTGAAGATTAAGATCTTCCCTGAACTCAGTTTTAAGGAATCAAAGGCATGTGGGAAAGTCACTGGAGAATATAAACAAGGGAACTACATTCAGCTGCTACAACACCTTAGTTACTGGAATATGAACAGGTATCCTCCTCCTATGTCCCTTACCCTAATCTACAGAATAGATTCCCTCTTAGTGCAAGAAGGCTTTCTGTACTCACAGGATGATGAAAGGAGGGGAAAATTATTTGTCTCTGTTCTTTCACATGTTCTTACGTGATTCATAACACTGAAGTTTACTCACTGTGCTGGGGGAATCTGTTTCTTGGTTAATACCCAGCTTTTCAAATCATACGTTAAAAAACTGATACAGAATTACACCACTAGTTATTTCTATACTGCAAATCATCAAAAGGCAAGTCTTTCTTTAATCAGTTTGACAAAAAAAAAGAAGCACAGCAAAATAGCTTGTGTTTCAAGAGAAATGCTACTAAACTTTTAGATTGTTTTCATTGACTTTAGATGGAAGTTTATGTGTGTGCCTGCATGACCAGACAGGTAAGGCTATTTTCTATCTCTGCCCAGTAAATTAGAGTGAATTGAAGTTAAAAGAAAAGAGGGAGAAAAATTTATATACAAACTTCTGTTTTGTTTTCAATTTCTAATAGTTCCCCTAATCTACTTTTTAATGCTTAAAATCTTCTAGTAGGAAAAACTATTACAAAGTTACATCAAAATGGCAAACTATTTATAAACTTATCATTTCCTTCTGTGATGTACATAGTTAAGTACATTGTGCAATTAATGTAACAAAATATTTCAGCTGCATAAGTTAGTTTTACTCAGTTAAAATTGTAAAAATCCCTTCCTTTGAACAGGTGTCTATTTTCATAAACAGATTCACTTATTCTTTAAAGGGTAGAATGTTATTTTAAACTATTATTATATTATTTAAGAACTGTGATTATAAAATTGATTATTTTCAAGTATTCCTGCTTCTCCTCAAAACAGATAAATCCTTACATTAAGAAAGCATCAATGAACAAGCAGTAGAAGTCACATTGTCCACATTAGACCAGAAGGCACACAGCCATTACATGCATAGGCAGATAAGCTGCACTCTTCTGAGCTCTTAAACTTAATAAATGTATTCTCTTGTGTGATGATATAGACTTAATTATCATGTCTTGCATTTACTCATTTTCAGTACCTAAAGAGAACTATCAAAGAAAAGGGAGTACTCTCCACTAAAAAAAAAAAAATCTATTGGCAACAAAATTCCCATTTCAGACAGAGAAATGGGAAAGGGTCACTTAGATCACTTAATCAAGTCTTCCCATAATGTGATTAGGGAGAAGTTTAGAATTATTCCCAAAACACCTACCTAGGCCACTAAAGAATCACAAATACCTTCAAACAAACCTACTAGTAAAAAAATCCCAAAAGTCATAGTAAAAAGTGCTAAAGAAAGAGCACAATGGGTATTGCAAATTTTAAAAATTACTAAAATAGCAGTCAAAAAAGGCGGAATGCCTTTAAGATGAAAGAAGGTAGGTTCAGAACTGGCATTAGGAAGAAATTCTTGACATTTAGGCTTATGAGGCACTGGCACAGGTTGCCCAGAGCAGCTGTGGGTGCCCCACACCTGGAGGTGTTCCTGGCCAGTTTGGATGAGGCTCTGAGCAACCAGCTTGGATGGGGCCAGTACAAGGTGTCCCTGCCCTTGGTGCCCATGGTAGGGTGGTTGGAAACAGAGGATCTTTAAGGTCTCTTCTCACCTAAGCATTTTTTGCCTTTTGGAGTTTTATAGCAAGTGGATAGAGACTTGGATGACTTAAATTTCTCAGACAGTATTTCTAGAACTTAATGAGCTGTGTCCAAGGACAATGGAGAGTTATGATATGATTTCTGCGACTGAGTAGAACATCATTAAGCAGTTAGAGCACTTTTATATCATAATATCATAATGTGTTTTCAAACTGAGAATGAATATGTTTTAGCAATATAAATGTTCTATTAATAGAAAATATTATCACAGTGTATTCTAAGACTTTCCCTTTTTTCCAGGTATCCTCTATTCAGGAAAAAAGATTATAAGAGAGGCTAATAAAGAAATAGATACAGCTTAGTTGTCAAAGATGACATATTTGATTCCACTTTCCACTGAACTGGTGGTGGACATCTCACTTGGGTGGTGATGCATCCCACCTCCCCACCCCAGGCTGCACTATGACCTGAGAAACTTTGTCATGCTGTTGCTTTTATATTAAACCTAGTTTTGCAGATGAGTTTTGCCAATGATTCTTTAAGAGACCTTATCACACTCATTTGTGGTACCACAAGATGACCAAGATTGAACCCCATACCTGAGTACTCTCCCTGAGATAAATGTGCTTATGCTTACCTGTATGAATATTACTTGTGGCTTGAAGAGTTCTGCTTTGAGAAAAACAGCTATTTAAACCATTTGGAACTCCTAGATGTATATTAGCTTGTATATAGTGTATTCCTGCAGGGATCAACCCACCTGTGCTGTGTCATTCTTCTACCTTGTGCTGGAAGAAGGCTTCTCTGGAGGGACAAGCTAAATCAGTATGGTCAGGGAGTTCCTAATGTACATTTCATAAAAGTTTAACACAGAACAAATTCCCCTACAAATAAGGTTTTCTTACTGAAAACCCAAGACAACTCAGTGTTCTAATACTGAGTCTAGCATACAGAAATACATAGAATTTAAAATCCTGTGATGTATAGAAAAGCTTTTAACAGTGTTTTACTAATGAGAACATTTTTAGATGTTAGTTCTGTTCTGTTACATTCCAAGACCTCACTTTTTTTTTCTTTTTTCTCTCCTTTTATGCCTAACCCTGTAAAATATGGTAAGGTTTACCAACATCTTTCCCTTGAACACACACACACAAACACACACACACACATATATATATATATACACCTCTTCTTTTCCCTTCTTTCCCTTCTTTTCCCATTCATTTTCTCCCTGAATTCCATTGGAAAAAAAAAAATAGTGTCATATTAATTGCACAGAACATGTAAAATACTCACTATGCCCACATTAGTCTGGCAGAAAAAAGACTAAGCAGTTGGCCTTGTCCTACCCTGAGGTGAAGCTGGATGAACAGCAAAACTATGCACATGACATGAGAAATTGCTTGACATGTCAGAGATGAATCTAAGAATCTGATGAGGGTTACAGATAGTGCCAAAAGGTACATCAGGACTTGGCAGATGGATAAAAATGAGTTTTGTGAAAAATGGTTGGACTTGACAAATCATGGAGGGGAGTATTAGGACCTTTTGGAGAACAGATTCTTGCAAGGCCAGCAATGCTTAGATGACCATATGAATAATACCTTATGAGTCACAAATTAACTTGGTTTCAATACCTTAAAAGCCAGATTTGTGCAAAAATGTATTATAACTGGGACCAAGGAAAAAAATAGCCAGATTGTTTATTATCTGCTGTGTTAGTTCAAGAGCCTGACAGACCAGTTTATACTGTAAGTTACTGGATCATAATAAGACCAAGGAAGCAGGTCTCCCCATAAGGAAATGCTGCTTTAAGCTGAGGTTGAAAAGAAATTACACTGTTCAAAAAGGCATGGGAGAAGAATGACCCATAGAAGAGTCCTTCTCCTCCAACCATCCACTTCAGTAGGAGCTGAGCACTGGAGATGACAAAGCTACATCCAGTAACTTTTACCTTAAAGGTTCTCAGCATGTCCAAGGGCACAGAATTATTTTAGGTGATTGAAGAATTTAACCTTCAGGCCAGATAAAGACTGCTGTGTTTTAATGATGTCATCTGGACACCTTCCCACAACCTGATGAGACAATGTTAAATTAGACATTTCTGCCTGCATTATGTACTGACTCATTAAAGCACCAAAGCAGTAGATGAGATCAGTGATCTTCTCTAAGTATTTACAGCTCTGTAGTTTCAATTTTTCTCTTCTAACATTTTCCATAATTGATATGCAGTGCTTTCGTATGGATAGCTCAGATTTGCTCTGCTGTATGAAGAATGTCAGCCTTTTGAGTTTCCTCCAAACCTTTAAACTAAGGATGTGTATGAAAGGATAGAGCTTGTTAGAGAGCACTTTGAACAGCAGAAAACTATCACTCAAAACAGTGGCTTGATAATGCAGCTGAGGCAGTGAGTTATCTCAGAATGAACAGTACCTCACCCAATTAACCTGGCATCAGAGTGGAAGTCCATCTGAACGAAAACAACAATAACAATAACAAAGAGAGACAGCAAAGAGGGAAGCTTTTACTCCAGAGATTCTCTTTTTCTGCAGCCTTTCCAAGCACAAACCAGTGCAGATGATCAGTGCAGCAACCTGTTGCAGAGATCACCCATGGTTTGATAAGGTCAAAGCAAAGCCATTTTCCATCCTTTCAAAACATAAAGGTCTGGAAAGAGAAACTTGTTAGCCAGAATGACACAGTCTAATTATAAAGAATGTAACATCTTTAAGGCCAGAAACTGTTGAAAATCCTGGTTTGCTATTTTGTTAGAATACTAAAAATACCAGCAACATTTGCAGAAGTTTTGCAAAATTTTGGTATAACAATTCTTCCTAAAAAAGTAATGCCTCAATGAATAAAGGCCTATTATGTCTGAAAACCTAGTCCCAACTGTTGTCCCCTTCCATGCATCCACAAAAGCAAAATTTGAGCAAAGTTCCTATTAAACAAAATAATATTTGGCTGTTAATACCGGCAACCTGAAGGCATAAAACTCAGGGGCATGACATAGTTGAAAATAAATGATGAATCCTATTGGTCACAGTGAGACAATTGAAAGCCTGACTCTCTTCAACTGATTCAAAGTAGCACACACCATCCACTACACTTAGGGACCCTGGTATCCAATTAAACCTCGAGCAACAGAGCCTTTCTGGAAAGTATTTTAGACTAAAATTTACCTTGTGAAATATCAGGCTGCAAAAGGTTTTATGCTTTCTGAATTAGCAGCAACAAACTTCCAGTATTACCCTCCATGCCTAAACTGCAATTCAGCTGAATTTATCTGGGGATTCAGGCACTGCTCTTGCTACACGGACTGTGCTATGATTGCAGTAGGATTCCTCTCAATCTGTTGCATTTTGCAGGGAATTAATGTCCTTTATGACATGCAAGCCACTAATTCCACCAGGATTTCTCATACAGCAACATAAGGGTGGGGGAGAGGGGGAAGAGGGAGAGGAAGAAGCCCCCTATTCCAATTCCCATCCTTCGGAATGGGAACAGATGTGAGATTTTTACCATCGAGTAGTAGACATACAACTGTCCAGAGGGAGGCCAAGACAAAAATCAGCAACATTAAATGAGGCCAAATCCATTGAAAACTGAGATAGCTGTTTGCTTATAATTCTTAAAGCCAGTGAGTAAGAAAGTATTCTCTGAATGGACTGAGTGTATCCTAATAGCAATTGTTTCCCAGTACTCAGTTTATACAATCTTTGATCCAAATGGAGTTAATTCCATCTTGTCCTTGCTCAGCAGAGAACAATTTTCACAATCTTTTTATAACAGCCCTTAAACACAAGAATATCATTTCATTACTCAGCCTCCTCTTTCCTAAACTGAACAAATACTTTTATTTCAAGCTTTCCTCATAGATCATATCTTTTAAATCCCTGGGCTGTCTTTGGGGTTTCTCTTGGACTCTGATGCATTTTGCTCACATCTTACTTTAAAACCATTAACCAAACAGTGGAAAAAAATATTCTTTCTGAGACCTTACCATCCTTCGTCAAGTTATTAATGGTCTCTTGTATATATATATATATAAATACACAAATTACCTGAGTTTACCTACTTTTCAATAGCAATTTAAATTTTTCTGTAACAAGTCCAAGGTATGTCCATTCTCATATCCATTTTATTTTTAGGATAGTTTTCTGTAGGATCTGACTAGTATCTTTAAAACAATAGTTTTTTCCTCTCACTTGGCAATTTGCCAGCCTCTCGTCTTAGAGTAGTCTGCAGATTCCTGATTCCCAAAATGACAAAGGCCTGGCAATCTTCTGTGAGTACTTAGTAAACCCTAGTTACGTTTCCCACCACTTGTGGGATGAGAACCTGCACTCGTTAGGAGCAGTGCCATCCTCTAAATGAAGCAAGACTCAGCAGTACTGCTGAACACTTGGACACAATTACCAGTACCAATACACAGCCAATTCCAGCTCCCTGGCATGGTCACAGGGAAAATTTGTTCCCGTATTACCTTATCTTTCCATGCAGTTCCAGGACATCGTTTGGGACTGGTCAGGCACCTTTAACTGGAGCTACACTGGCATAAGGGAGTTTAAATGTACAAGAGTAGACTTCAGTGTCTAGAAAAAGTATAGGGTACACTGGATACACTGCAGTAGATATAGTCAGCATTCATCTGTATTTATTGGGGGTTTAGTACCAAAAAACAATTTGCAGACAAAATATTAGTAAGCTCATTCAAATGAAAAGTACAGTTAGGATGTGACAAAAACCAAAAAGATAAGTGCATCTGCTCACCTTATTACAACTCTGAATCATTGCCTCAACTTTGGGATTATCTCCAAGTTTCTTTCAGCTACATGAAGCAAATGTGCAGACAGAATAATCATTGCAGCTTGAGAGACATGGGCTTTATTCAGCAAGCAATGAAGAAGGTTTGAGACAAAGGTAACACTGAGTCCATGCACTGACATGTACAGTTTGTGAGAGACCTTTTGCCCAAATATTGGCTTAGCTATCCTTCCCCATTTGTGCACTTGATTTAGCCTTAATCAAGTATAGCTTCCTACTCATCTTTTGTCAAAGGGTAAATGAAACCTGAACCAGCCCTTGAATGTGCTGGTAATCCTCCTAGCTTGATGTCAGATGTAACCCTTAAAGTGTCCTCCTTTCCACTATCCAAGTCATTAGCAAAAAAAGCAGAACAAAATTGGCCAAGAACAAATCCAGCTGAGAACCCACCTGACAATAATTTCTCATCAGCTGCATTTCCTTTGGGCTTGCAGTAGTGAGGGCTAGAAGGAGTAATGGAAATGGGTTCTTTGACAAACTATAGTGATATGTCTCACAAAGCAAAAGGACTATGGGAACTGGTGCACAAGCAGTGATTTAGTCTAAAATAAGACTACAGCAGATCATAGACCACATAGATCATTACAGCAAGATAATGTGAGAAAAGAAGATGGTAGAGGACTGTGTTTTCTAATGTTCAAAGATAATTTTGGACAACTGTGCCTTCTTACACATGTGTAAAGTTATACGACACTGCAGAACCACCATAAAAGTCCACTATCTATCTCCAATTCAAGATTTTGTCTGAGACATAATTTTCTATTTATTTTGTTCAAATACTAACTTACACAGAAATCCACTGTCTAGCTTCTTATCTAGTACTTTGACTTCAATCAGAAGCTGGTGTTTTACATTGTCTCCTCCTCTTCTCCCACATTAATGAGAAATGTTAAGGAAAAATATATGCTTCTATTAATGAATATGTAATACAGGAGATTAAATCCTTCAGTCTGTGTATAGAACAAACTTCAATTAATAGCAGTGCAAGTTCACCCTGTACAAAGATTGGTAATTTTTACCCATTTGAACTGTTTAGATTTCCATCTTTACCCAGAAAAAGCAGAGAATATGCACCCACTGTACTTTAGCACAGATTTGTAAAAACAGTCAAGGACACAATGATATAGATTTGGCAGCAAGTCATTTACATTTACAGAGTCCTTTTTTTCAGGTTGAATGTGATGGGAATTGTAAAACAGCCTGAAATGAATTCTGAGGGTTCTGTGCTGAAATTTTTAGACTCTTATAAAATAGCTATCTTTAAATACTTGGCTTTTGTACTCTGTCACTATCTAAAAGAATTGTTTTGTACAACTATTTTAATAGAGTGAGTGACAAGTGATACATATAAATATATTTATAGATATATAAATAAATTATATGTATATATGCAGTAACAAAAATAATAAATACTCAATGAGAAAAAATAATAATAGTAACAGTTGTAGTAACAGTGGCAACAATTATAGTAATAATAATGCAGAGCAAGTTTTTACCATTCAAGCATTAAAATTATCAACAGCCAGATGCTGAAATATATAAAAGGAAAAAAAACTGGCCTAATTCTCTTCTGATAGATATTTATGAAGTAAAAGTCAACCTAGAGCAGCAGAGAATATAGCCAAATTTTATTCACAAACATACAATTTCACACCCTAATAATTCTTATGCATAGGCTGATTATTATTCTTAGATCTAATCTTATTTAACAATATACCTAATCTGTAAAGCCATAATCAGAGTTGGCATAGGAATTTTTTAATGAAGATATTATTATTGATAAATAAGTACAGCAAGGCTTTTTGTTCTGAACTGCTTTTCCCTCATACAGGCACTGTGATATTCAGTTTGCACACAATATTTTCTGAAGAGTACTGAAAATTCTATTGTGCCAGGACTGACTGTACTCAGAGCTGGGGATAGTTTTTTCCAGTTATCAAGATGAGTATATGCCTGTAATGTTATTAGTGCAGACCATTTCTATGGTTAAAATTATTATAACTTCAGCAGTTTTCTGAAGTGAGGTATTAAGATGTCATTTTCCACGTTATTGCATGTGTTTTGCAGCAAAGAACCAAGTAAGTTTTCTGTATATAAAGAGTAAGGCACCTCCTTTCTGCTGGTAACATATTCAGATCTTAAATATTTTCTTTAAGTAAATTCAAAAGGGTTGTACTTAGTGCATAGAATAAAACTACTTCCTTATTTCAGCCTAAAGAATGTTTTTCTTTCCTCAGCTCACCTCTCATAGGGCTCCTTGACAGATAACTTGTTATTTGGGCAGCAGAGTCCTGTGCCATTTTGTGTCCTTATTAAGATTTTAAAAATACTGGTTATTATAATCAGTAGTGGCTATCCACTATGGCTCTTTTGTTGTTTTTTTTTAGCTTGTCAGCTAGATCTTCTAAGGTTTTCTGCAATTACCTCTTAAAATGAAAGCTCTATTTGAAGTGTTTTGAAAGAGACAGTGCTAAACCAGTGCCTTTCGAAGTTAGAAAATCAGCTGGTGTGAAGCAATACCTCTAAAATATAAGACGAATGTAGCATTTTGTCACATGTTACCTTTTTTCTCTAATTAGAACCATGCTAAGGAAATCCTTAAGGAAAGTTCTGGAGAGCTCAGTCATTTTGTTTTGTGATCCCAGCCATGTCTCCTCAATTAATTCACTGAATCACAGAATATGCTGAGATGGAAGGATCATTGACTCCAGCTCCTGTCCCTGCAAAAACAAACATGCTGAGGAAAACTAGGATTGCTTAAGCAACTGGCATATTATTTTGGTCAGGAGAGTAAAGAAACCAGCAACAGTACAGTGGCAATGTGACCTAACCAAAGAGAAGTAGCTTATTATAAGGAGCTGCTTTCTAAATACATGTTAACGAGGCAAGAAATACTGCTTTTAACTTGCAAGTATGGCAACTATTGTAATGCATGACTCTGCATTCAATAAATTCTGGATGGAATAAAATTCTGGTTTTAATAGCATTTAAAGCATCTCACATTTCTAAGGAATTAATTTGTTTACAACCTACATTGTTCTGAAAATTGCATTTCTCCCTCTACAATAACAGACCTTCAATTTTTTCGTAAGCATAAAGGCCAGAATTTTCAAAGTAGCTGCTTCCAATTAGCCCTTAAATTTTAAGGTTAGATGGCCTACTAAGCTGTTTTGAAAAACATAGCCAAAAAAGATGTCACAGTAGTTTACAGATTGCCCACCTCTTCTTCACTAAACCCTCCTACTTTCCTAATTGACTCCACTCAATTACCTTTTGTGCTCTGCAAAATGTTACAATCCATCACATTTATAGTGTGGGACTCTTAAGCAGATGACTCAGAGCTGATGTTCTTCAGCCTGCATATATCACAAATACAAACTGCAATGAGCAGAAACCAGTATTTGCATAATAGTGCTGGAAAATTACTCAGAGGTGACTCTTAGGGAATTTGTGTGCTTTACTTTTAACAATATTTACCACCAGTACCAAAACAGAGGTCAAATAATAGGAAAAGACGGGGTTGCCTGTGTTACTTCAATTTATGCTGTGTGCTGTGTCCTGTTTACAAGCAATGTTTTGAAAGATGTGTCAGATCTCCAAAGATGTTTCCCTTTTTCCCTGATTTATCATGATTTAGGGGTTTTTTCTTTCTATTTTAACAAAATGGTAAACTTCAGGAAGGCAACCAAGTGAAAATTGGAAACTTATTTATTTGTTGGTCCTTTAATGTGAAGAAAAAAGATTACTGACGTGGTTTTCTGGAACAGTTAATCCTTTCCTGCAGTGAAGCATTACCTTTTCCTTGCTCAGCCTTTGCTATTCAACTAACTATTTCTTAGGTTGCTAATTATGTTCTAATATTTCATCACTGGTTTGGTTTTTTGCTTACTTTTCCTGTATGCATTGCCTACACTGACTACATAAAACAAGATTCTTGAATTTCTATCCACGTTGAAGGAAAGAACAAAGTGAGGTTTTCCACCCATGAACATGTTTCTCCTTCTTTAGATGAAAGCCCTTCTTCATGCAGTAAATCTTGCACATGCTGCCATTGCATCAAGTGGGATTACTGAAGTGGGTAGGTGCTGGCATGGTAAATAGAAGCCTTCAGATTCTTACTGTATGGACATTCACCCCACAGAAAAAGTGATTTAGCTTTTTTGGACAAAAATAACTACTTTCTACAGCCAGAACACATCCAGGAAAAAGTTACACAGCCATCTGGCTGGCCACAACAAATAGCAGTCATTTCTCATGACAGTTTCTATTTACCAAGAGTTGTGGAAAGATAAGAACTGAAATAGAGCATCATATTTATAAGCCAAGTCTGTTATTAAATACCGCAATTCTACATTGTCATTTTATTTTTGCCAGCTGTGGATTGGTGGGTAGGCACAGTTTGAGATTAAATTAGTTTCAGGGCCACAGGTTAAATTATTACAATTTCAACTATATTATCCTCTTCATAACATCATTAAAGTAATCATTAAAATTTAGAAAGCTGTATCTTTGAGTAATCATTAAAATTTAGAAAGCTGTATCTTTTTACATACTTGGGTTTTGGCAGCAGCACCAGTGAGCTTCTAGCAATATTATTACAAGGTATGGCTTGTACTGCTTAGAATCTGACCCAGTGTTACTGAAGCATTTGCTCAATTAGGTGGAAAGAAGGTTGGCAGAGAAGGACCTGGTGGCCCTGGTGGACAAATATGATGAAGAGACTGTCAACAAAGATAATTAAGCATCTCTTCTGCAAGGAAAGGCTGAGGGAGTTGGGAATGTTCAGAGTGGAAAAGGCTCAGCAGTTCTGCCCATAGAAAAGAAAGCTCTGAGGAGGCTACAGTACCTAAAAGAGGTTTAAAAGACAAAGAACTTTTTATCACAATGTTTACTGACAGAAAGGGGCAATGGTTTTAAGCTGAAAGATTTAGATTGGGTATTAGGAAGCAATGTTTTATGCTGAGAGTAGTGAGACACTGGCATAAATATCCAGAGTAGCTGTGGATGCCTTAACCCTTGGATTGTTCAAGACCAGATTCGATGGGGCTTTGAGCAACCTGGTCTAGTGGAAGATGGCCCTGCCCATGGCAGAGGGGCTGGACTAGATGACCTTTAAAGGTTTCTTTCAATTCAAACCACCATTTGATTCTATGACAGCTTGTGTTCTGAAGCAGTCTTTAAAATTAAAAAAAAAAAAAAAAAAAAAAAAAAAAAAAATTACAAATCAGTTTCAGATAGTGACCTTTGTTCTAGGTCTTTTAGAACTGGAGACTATGAGAGAGAATGAATGATAGAATATGTATCTCCTGTGTATATGTACTCATTTTATACACACATAAGCATTCACTCTTTTATATGTACAGTAGCATATATCTATCCCTATTTGTTTCTCAAGGAATTCATTTTTCTACCAGAGGGTTAAGGTTTTAATTTTTCAGTAGTGGTTTTTCCACCATTCATCAAAATTCATTAATATTGCAGTACCTAATGTCCGTGATGTAGGAAAATCATTATAGAATTAGTGCACTTACAGAACTGATTGGCTCAACCACACTCCCAGAAGCAGGCCCTATTTCAGTGAAAAGGAACTCTCCATTCCTCACAGCTGTGTTGATTAACTCTCTCAAAAAACCCGTTACTGATACACAGAATTCATTGTTGTCTCTCTTTTGGGGGATATGCCACCCTCTTCTTAGACACTGCATTGCCATAGAAATCACTGTCAAGAATGAGAAGCCAATAAGATTTAATTAAACGTTCAGATTTTTCCTAGACTTAGTCACTCAACATTCCCTCAATAGACTTTTCAAAGTGTATGCAATAATGACATCTCTAAATTAGAGTTTGCATTAAGAATGGTTTATTAAATCTACTACATCTATTGGAAGATTATTATGATTACCATTTACAATTTAAAAGCACCTCAGAGCCCTAAGTGAGTACCTGTCATTGCACTAGATGCTGTACTAGCAGAGAACAAAAAGATGGTTCTTGCCCTAAAAAGATTTTTATTCTATTGTTGAGGAACAATAAGATTAATTCATGTTTCAGTCACTTTGAGTTATTGCCCCATGTGTCTCAAAAAAGTCTCTAACCACTAAAGAATTCAAGATGTTCATTAAATGCTCACTTCTTCTATTTACTGTTTATGACAGAAAACTAGTCACTAGAGTCACATGTGAATACTTGCACCCTTTACTAATGA
This sequence comes from Promerops cafer, assembly GCA_013398275.1. Lineage (NCBI taxonomy): Eukaryota > Metazoa > Chordata > Aves > Passeriformes > Nectariniidae > Promerops > Promerops cafer. Next base: position 117,947 of record VZSE01010502.1, read on the forward strand.
GGATTCAAATTTCTCTTTAAAGAAATAGAAAAAATGGGAAATCTATTTATAAACAACTACATTTGTTTAGACTAGAATAGTAACTGATATGCTAAAAAATTGTGGTGTCCCTAACAGCTGTGCAAATAAAAATACGTTTGCTCAGACATTTCTGAACTGGAAATCAATAGACATATCAACAAAGTGATCACATATGAAAATCATAGTAACTACAATATATTGTGTGGCTGTATACTTGTCAACCTTTGAGAGCCTAGTGGTAGAAAATACACATTTTTCATCGTGGATTATTCTTATTCCAAACCTCTTTCTCAAATAAAATACCTAAACAATGTAATAATGTCTATAGCCCAGGGAAAGTGTCAGAATTGCAGTGGCACTCAGTTGTCACTCTGTACAGGGACACTGAATTACCTTCTTTAGTCCAGCATGTGTAACTTATAAATAGGAAATTACTTTTGTTAGTGTCAAGAACTCCTGAAAATATCAGACTCAGCTATACACTGTACAAATAACAGATTTTTTTTAAAGTTGTGGTTTGTTGAAATCACAATAAAAATCAGGATAACATCATATTAGCCCAACATGTGCAGATATCTCCTGAAGAGCTTAATGCCACTGATCTGATAAAAGGAGAGGAGAGATGCTTCACCATTTTGAATTTTGCAAGTTTGATGTGACAAGGCTTTCATGCCACTGTTTGATGTGGCAAACCCAAAAGATCTATAAAAGAAATGTAAAAAGAGTTTCAAAAGTCATGAAATTCAAAACTAATCAGGTATTCTTCATTTTTACTGTCAGTAATAGGCCAACTGTTGGGCTAGAATTTACCACCTAACTTCAAAACTGACAGGTTTTGTCTGTAAACACCAATATCTGCTCTGACAGAAGCAGCAACCCCTTTCCTTAGCACTCTGAGCTTTTCAGAGGTTCAGGAAACTCACTTGCTGTCACACTGAATGGAGAGAGGGCTTTCGTTCTCAGCTGAGTGGCCAAGCTGAAGATAAACAGGTTAGGTTGCAGTCTGGATATGGGCTAAAGTCTGCGGTGTTAGGGACCAGATGAATGAGCACAAGCACTTACTGCCATGTCAGAAACACTGTGGTATCATCTTCTGTCTGCTGTACCAAAGAAACTGTCTTGTGGTCTATCTGGGAATCCTGTGAGACTTACTCTATACCAGTACTCTAAGAGTTGAAATACCCAATGCGAGATCTTGCAATGTCCGAAAGATCAACAAAGAGTTGTTTCTAGGATCAGGATTAGGAAGTCAGGGGCTGAAGAACCTTGTTAGTTACTTGCCCATGCAACATCCCTGAGATAGGAAAGTGTTGAATTCCAGAAAAGAAGATTAGTCATTATTTTTCTCTAATGCCAAACAGGATAACTAGGTCCCTCATTTAAACTACAAGCTGTCATAAGCATAAATTTTATAGATAGACTCTATTTTGTGTCCTTGCAAGCTCTTTTTAACAGAAGACTGGTCCAGATACTACAGAGAGAAATTACTTACAGTATATTCTGTTATAGGTTTTTCTTACAGTTGGTGTCCTGATTACTATTTAGAAGACTTAAAACTCTTTCTTTAGAAGACCACTTGTATTTGAGCACCTTTAACGGTGTTAAAGAAGGGGATTTGTAAGTATGACTATACAAAACAAATGAGTACAAGAGAGTTCTCTTCTATATGTGGAAAATATTTGGAACTAGAGGTAATACAGTCCAAAAGCAGTCACCAATGGCTCTTTGCTGACCAGCAGTCATCAGCCAGATGGCAAGTATAAGATCAAGTTACTGCCTATAGCAGAATGACCCTTGATCTTGCTAAATTGCCATTCTTCTGCTCTCTATGATTTCTCTCAGAATTTTATATCTTTCCTTCAGGCCAGTATTTTTCTTCTGAGCTACTGCTATTATTGACTCAAGTGATTTCACTTCTGACTTGGTTTTTGCTTCTGTTACCTTGCAGAACAGACATACTTTCACAAAAGGTTCATTTTTTGTTTTCAATAAAATTGAGACAAGGTCACACAGTTGCATGTCTCAAATTTGAGACCTGGATCACACACACACCCCTGAGTTTTGCAAAATTATAATTAGCTATTATGATTATTACTGTTAAGGTATATTATAAGCTTGAAGTTTGTGCTGTGGTTAAACACAGAGTTATTTCTGCACAGTTAATACTACACTGAGAAACATGAACTAGGCAAATGAGGGAAGCTAATAACTCTTCTGGGTTTTTTTTCAGACTAGATTGCTGTTAACTGAGGGAAGAGTGCAGAGGGACGTCAGGCAAAGGACCAGCACAGACTTAGAGACCTCCTTGCAGAACTCCTTCAGGTTCCCTGAATCTGCCTGAAGACAAGCTTCAGAAGGAGAAAATTACCATTTGCTTCACTCAGCACTCCCTTATTGGGTTACCATTAGGGGTAAAACTCCATTTGCACTTACAGTGAGGAGATTATATAGCTTATAATTCCAATAAGGTCTGCTCTCAAGGCCTGCTGAACTCCAGCAAAGGCTTCTTCAAGAAGAAAAAAATGGTCCATGGATTAGTTTAAAGGGATTGAAGCATTTGGTTTGCAGACAAAGCTTCATAACCGGCAGGAGACCTCAACTTTTTTTATCTACTCGGACATTTCACTGACCTCAAACAAGGATGAGATGAGAAGGAATTGGATTTAAGATTATGATTGCTGATCACAGAGTGTCAGGGGACAGCAAAAGCAGAGCTGTCCCCCAAGGGCCAAAGAGCCAGGAGTGACTGCACCAACAGGGCCCAGCCCCATCATATTCAAGCAGGGCAGGGGTGATGACAGAAACGGGCTCTGCTGGCAGCCCAGCAATCGTCAGGCCCACTCAGGAGTAAAGCCAGGAAGTCAGGACAGCAAAATCCAGAACTTAGCTCAGGAGAGGGAGCCAGAATTCAGGCTGAAAGAGGGCTCCTGGCCCATGGATGGAAGCTGAGGATCGCTGTTGGGACTGATCAGGGCATGTAGTGCATGCACTCTGGATGGTGACGGCATGGCTGTATTGTTGTTTATTGCATTGTGCTGTTTCACACCGAAGATATTGCTATGGCAAAAAATAAGTCAAAGCCAGAAGAATTACACTTCTAACTGCAATTTGTATGATTTTTGTACTTTAATCTGAACGCTAAACTAAGATGTCTGAAGCCTATCCTTCACCAAGAGCGATGATGTGAACTTCAGAAAAATAAGAACTTCCTCTCTTGTATGACTTACACTTTGTAGAAAGTTGAGTATGAAAAAAGTAAATGCTTCATGTGTTTTCCTGTCCAGATTGTTCCCTGGGTTTTTCTTAAGACTGCAGAAGTTGTGGAGGACAATAACCAAAGAGCTTCCCTCTGCCAAAGATGTCTGGGTGCTTGTTCTGAAGCAGAATGAATCGTGGAGACAGAAGAAAGGGTTTTTCTCAGTCCCTTCACTAATGTTGACCTCTGTATTAGAGCACTAGAAATAAGTGCTGTATCTGCCAGAGTGCTGGATAGTGTTATAAAATGCTGTTTTTATAAATTAAGAGTAATTTTTAATGTTATGACATCTGAACTAGGAATCTTTCATTAAGCCTAAATTAAGATTAGAGAGAAGGTCTTGAGAAATTCCAAATCCCACAAAGTTAATCAGTCATTGATCAATGATGATTCTGAAAGGGAGAATGCTTTCTGTGTTTATCTAATCTAATAAAAACATTGACTAAGCATTACTTTTAAAAGCATGGTAAGGACTCAGTCAAAACCAGAGAAAGACATTGATTTGTTATGGATTAATTTTAAAACTCCCTCATATCAGATACTAGGGCCATTATTTCCCAAACTTACAGTTGACAAGAAAGTTTGGGAGCCTTTGGGTTTTGGTTAAGCAGAACAGTCTGTTAAAAACTTCAATTACTGGTGACTAAAGCCCCTCAATCAAGGCAGAGAGTGGTAGTTTACTCTGATTTACTGTTAAATCCCGATTTAACTCTTATGCTCAGGGTCACAGACAGGAACCTGCTGATTCTGCAGGACTTGCTTAGAGGTGGTAAAGAATGATTCAGGAAGAAGACAGTGACTTCAAAGTTTCTTTGCCCCCCGAATCTTGGCAGTGATGCAAATTGATAAAAGATGTCAGAGCAGGAAAGTAGCTCCTATTTCATTTTCTTCCTTGTATAGAACTTCTGTAAACTTATGGTAAAAGGTGAGTCAGTGTGAGTGATTTTTCCCAAGATGGCTCCCTTTACTAAATTTATAGTTGGAGTTAGGATTAGAAAGGAGAGGGAATTAAGTACCTACTCTATTACTAGACCTTTCAAGGCTCAGGAACATAAAATATGACCTAGTGCTACAACAAAAAATTCCTATTTCATTGACTTCCCAAGAGTTGAGTATCTCCATTCTTAAGCAGAGTGTAACAGGAAAGTTTAAAATTGCAGATGGAATACTGGGAACAGGAACATAGCTGCTGGTGAATAGCTAATGCTAGGTTTATAGAGAAGCACTACTCTGCACCAGCCTGAAATCCTGCATTTCCAAGTCAGGGGAAAAGATCATCTCATATTTTTACTGAAGTCACTAGTTTTTGGTTTGGTCTAGGTTGGGGTCTGAAGTTACACTTGTAATTACCAAAGTCTGTGTGACAACTTTCTTTCCCCGTTCTTTCCCCCATGACTGTGGCTTGCTTTAAAAGAGAAGGAAAAAAAGCAGAAGCTTGTGGAGTATGCTAAACTTAGCAGTGGCTGTATCATGAATAAGCATCACCTTACAATATTGAGTTTCTGAAATATTCTTTTATCTTGGTTCATGCCTAGACTAAAACCCAAGGCAGCTAAATTTATATATGTTTTTTAAATATCTTGGAGGGTATGCAGTATGTTTTTAAGTGCAGGAGAACTGGGGACTGCAGGTTTGTGGCAGAACTCCTGGAAGCCATTCAGCAGTATGGCTAATATTTTCTTCTAGTCCAACAAGGGTAACCAAGGACAACAGTTTCTCTAATATCCTGTTATTCTCAGATGCAGGCTGTTATAACTGCACAGTTTATGAGGATTCTGTGACCTAGGATGAGGCTCCATGCCAGATGTAAAGAATTGCTCAATTTTTTGTAACCCATGTCCTGGGGATATTTTTAAACTCTAGCACTGGTAGGGTAGAAAAGAGAGTGAATGGACCTTCTCTGGCCTATGATAAACCTCAGTGCCAGAAAATTCCCCTCTAGTCCTATAAATATATATATTCTCAAACTGTTCTTACATCTTTTTCCTCTCACAATTCAGTCTTTTTGGTAGATCCTGCAAGGTTCAGCCATCTTTTTTCAGAAACTATTTCCATTTTCTTTTGATGAAGTAGAGATGAACCCTACTGTTCTCTTTTTCTTGAGTTCTAAGTTTCTAAGAACAAAGCATAGAAAGGGGATTTTACTGAGACATCCTCCAATACCTGAATTGTAAATCAAGAGTTTCTGGTTTGCTTTTCCTTATATATGGGTCTGCCACCATGAAGCACAAACCCAGGAAATTGACTCTGCTGGTTTTTACAGAACACTTCATGCCAGAAGGTTTCAGGGAGCCAACCCAGAAGGATCCTTCTTTTCATGTTGGAAGTTTTCTGTTGTTTGGCTCTGTTCTTGTAAACATGTCAAACTTATTAGCATATGAGTAGAACTGTGGTTCATGCTAACTAACATGGGAACAGGGCCTGAAGCCATGAATATAATTTCATGTTTCTTTATCCTCTAGGACTCACTGAAACATTTTGTTCTACTGAGGCCAAAAAAGAGAATTGCATCTTTTTTTCCCTGCCCATGTCTGTGTTCTATTTGAAAACCTAGGGATGGGGTCATAACTATGGCTAAGATTATGGACTGGACAAACCAAAGTCAGATTTATTTAAGATACTGTGAGGTTCATGAGCATATGGACACAGAATTATTCCTCAGTGAGTTGGAAACTCTTAATAAAAACAGCAAATTTTGAAGAGACAGTTTCAGTATTTGAACCTGTAAATTATACCAGTCTAGAATGAAGGATTCAGAAATCAAAATATGTACCTTTTAATATTTTTTTTCTGAATTTTGATTAGGGCTTAGATTTTGGGCTGTGGAAAGGTGCAATTAAAAACACCAAATATTCAAAAAAGCTCTGGGTGAGGAAGAAGGCAATTTCTGGAAAGGAAACAGTTTGTATTTTACTATGGTCCATAGAGGAGATTCTAGTTAAATTCAGAATAAGGATCTTTGAGTACAGGAACTTAACAACTCTCTTACTGATGCCTCCTGTTGTCAGGTCTGCCTTTAGAAGGAGGAAGGCTGGTTCCAGAAAATAAAACATATTATTTCCTGTTTTCCGGGGAACTGGTTCTCTGGGCTGATATTTATGAATAGTAAGTGAGATTAAGTTTCATCAGAGAAAGCAGAAGCTGCAGAACTATACAGCCTGCTCTTCCAGTGGAGATTGAAAGGTTGTGCTGAAGAGAAGAAAAACAAATCTGTTGGTTCTGTCAAGGCTAGGTTTGGTATTGCAAGTATGGTTTGGAAAGACAGCATCTAAGGATGAAAAAATTGGCACTAGCTGATAACGTAAAATGAAGGAAGAGTTTCATCCAATGAAACGACTTATATGATCTTGAGAGGAGTGTTAGTTCAGAGTAAGTATTTGTTCCAGAAGGAAATAGTTGCATATTATTCTGTTCTTTGTAGAGGTTTTTGGCTACAGTTAAGATTTGATTAGGTATAGGATCAGGAACCTCACAGAGGCTTCACAGTTTCACTGAACTGCACTGAGAACTGACTTTAAGACCAAAGTGGTCTTCTCTCAACAGAAGTCCTCACTGAGCACAGAAATGAAACTAGAGCTACAAGTGAGAGGGCCTGAAATCATTCATTTATTCACCAAGCCTAAAAAATCTAAAACAGTAAACGTGGCTCATGGTTCTCTGGTGCAAGTGGTCTCTGGCTCGGTTTTACTCTTTAGGCTACCTGTTGCATTTAAGATTAGGACTGCCCATAGCAGAATAAATGTTTAATCAGATCATATCTTTTCATCTTGCAAGGATCCAGTGGATTCCATTAAGTACTAATGCCTTTATTACCTGGTGAGGTCATGATTTTTTGATTTGTTAGATTTTGGACAAGATTAGATGCACTTTTGACCACAGAAAATAAGGGTTAAAAGCTGCCTAGCTTTGTTTTGATTTATTAAATCTAGGTCATTTGGGGTTCTTTTTCATTTCAAATAGTTCAGATTTTCCAAGGTAAATAGACTACAAATTCATTAACTGCAAAGTGTTAAGAGGATGATCTTTTCAGGTGAATTACTGCCATTGAAATATGAAATCAGATGGATAAGTCAAAATATTCTAGTAACTCAATGGCATATGTGCTTTGAAAAAAAGTTTAAAAAATATTTTCTAGAAAAAGAAAGAAAATAGACAGGTAATATCTAGGGAGTAACCCATAAGAGAAATTCTATTTGATCTCTTTCTTTTCTGTATTTTCATTAGCAATACTACATGGTGCTTGTTCCTAAAAAGAGGCAATATTTTTGTCTGTAAAATAAAAAGAAGAAGACTGAAGGAGGCGATTTACAACCAATTTCATCTGCAAACAATCCATATTTATTACTGGTGTGGTTTCATCCAACTTCTCAAATTGGCTCTTTAAAGCTATTCTTCCACATAAAAACTTAGTGTGCATTGCACTTCAGATAATGATGCATCAACATTTGTGACTTTTTTATCTTGACAAATTAAGCCTAATTCGCAATGCTACGAAGAAGTTAATTTTATAACTACAGTTATAACTATTATAAATCAGTTATATTATATTATAATATTATTAT
>VZSE01010507.1:0-14829 GCA_013398275.1 Promerops cafer
CAGCCCCAAAGTGGCTGCCAAGCACCCTGAAAACCCCACCTGCGAGAGGGACTAGAGCAGGTAAAGGCTGTGACATGGGTGTGACACTGACACATCCCACAGCTGCAGAGCTCACAGCAGCTGAGATGGTGCTGGATCCAAGGCTGTGACTGTGGGTCTCTCTCTCTCTCTCTCTCTTCTCCTGGCTTCTTCTGCTCAAAATCTGGATAACTTGGAAGTTGTAAAGTTTAGAGTTTTCTGAGTCAGTGCTTTGTGAAGTGCCTTACCATAGTTCCAGATTTAATAGAAGTTATAAGCTAAGTTAAGTACTATTCCTCTGTAAATGTTTTAATCATAGGTTACAAGTTAGGATAAATACTGTTAAGTGCTGTTCTTTGGCTAAATTGGTAAGTTTAATGTGTAACTATAGGTTAAGTTCTAAGTACAGTACTGTTAAGTTTGAACTCTGTTCGGCTTTTTGGCCGTATTACTTTTATCCTGGCCCTCAGTGTCCTCTTGTCACACACACAGGGATAGTTCTGGGTTCGTTTCTGGTCTAAATGCCTGGATTTGGTTTGCTTTTGTTGTTGCTTTGCTTCCTTGGTGTGCCTGAATGGTCCTCTCAGGGCTAGAGTGACTCTTGCCAAGGAACTTTGTCATGCCTCACCACCTGTGCTCCTGATTGGTGATTTTTGTCAAATATGCTAATCTGTTAAACTTACAAAACTGTATTCACTCCATGGGGGGGTGGGCGTTCTGTGGACATTTTCCATATCTGCCTCTTGGAGGCCTCCAATCAAGATCAGCCTTTATATCACTTCCTATATAACATTTTCTCCAAAGGGTGTTACTTTATTTCTAGGTTCTTTAGGGCATCAACACAGCAGGGCCTTATGGCACCCAGGAGACCACTGCGACACAATGACATCTTGGGGAACCAAGTGTCAACTTCAAACACAGCGGGGCCTCATGGAAGCCAGGTGCCACTTGGACAGTGCCAGGGCAGATGGAACTCAATGTCCATTGTGCCACAGCTCAGCCGCATGGAACTCAGCAGAGCCTTGTGACAACATGGAATCTCATGGATCCAAGGCTCTACTTGGACCAAGTGGGGCCTCATGGGACACAGGTGCCACTGGACCATTGCCAGCTCTTGTATAACCCAGTGCCCCTTGGGACACAGCGTAGCCTCATGGAACTGTCTTGGGGATGGTTCATATCTCGTAGCCATTTGGGGTTTTTCTGTTTTGTGTCTGGAGTGGCCACTGTCTCCCCTCCCCGGCTCCAGGATGTCCCGATGGGTGGAGGGGCAGCCTGGGATCCTGCAGGGGTTGGGGACGAGGGGCTGCTCTTCCTTTTGGTTTGGGTGATTGTTTCAGCATCCACAGGGCACGATGCAGCTGATTTGAGATCCTGTTGCCCTGTGGTTTTGGCCTTTTGCTTTTTTCCTCTTGGTTTTCTTCTTCGGCACTGTGACTAGGGCTTGCCGGCTTGCTTCTCTGCTCCTCTGCCGCTTGGGAGCCCAGGGCTGGTGTGCGGTGTGCCAAGAATTGGGAGCTGGATGTGAAAGACGTGAGAGACGTGCTGTTTGAGAGCCACATGTCCATATCATGGTTGGTTAACTTGGGCTTATTGTGCCTTAAAACTATGTAAACTAATAACCAGCTAACTACTTTAAAAGGCCAAGTTTTTAGCAATAAAGAGCACTCCTTTCCACCTGCCTGGGGTCCCTGCATTGCTCATTTCCACAACAGGGGGTGAACCGGGGAGGGTGGTGGGGCAACATTTTCTGGTTGCTCAGGCATCAGTGAGGTTTTGGAATCTTCTGGAACCAAGGCTCTGATGGGAAACAACAGGGCCTAACAGGATTCCATTGGGACTTTATGGAATCTCACAGAACCAAGGCTCCAGTGTGACACAGCGGGGCCAAATGGAATAAAAGAACCAGTTAGGTTCTGGAACCTAATGGAACTAGGTCTTTCTTGTGACTCAGTGTTGTGTCATAGAACCCAAGAGACTACAGTCATGGTATGGAACCTCATGGAACCAAGGATCTGGTGTGACAGAGCAGGGCCTAATGCAGCTCAAGAGTGAGTCCATAGTGAGGTTATGGAACCTCATGGAACCAAGGTGCCTGTGTAACACAGTGGGTCCTTGTGGAGCCCCATAGTCCATGGTGAGGTTATGGAACTTCAGGGAACCAAGGCTCTAAAGTATCACAGCAGGGCCTCATGGAACGCAGGAGAGCATTCTAAAGCTATGGAATCCCATGGAACCAAGGCTTCCATGTGGCACAGCAGGGCCTAATGAAGCTCAGGAGACCACAGTGAGGTTATGGAACCTCATGGAACCAAGGCTCTAAAGTGACACAGCAGGGCCCAGCTAAACAAAGGAGACCCTTGTGACTATGGAATACCGTGGAACCAAGGCTCCATTGTGACATAGCAGGGCCTCATGAAACGTAGGAGATCGTTGTGATGCAATGGAATATCATTTAACCAAGTGTCCCCTTGTGACACAGATGGGACACATGGAACCCAGGAGACCAGAGAGAGCTTATGGAACTTCATGAAACCAAGGCTCCAGTCTGACACAGCAGGGCCTCATGGAACCCAGGTGACCATAGTTAGGTTATGGACACTGATGGTAGCAAAGCTCAAACGTGTCACAGCAGGGCCTCACTGAATCCAGGCGGCCATTCTGAGGCCATTGCATCTCTCAGAAGGAAGGCTCTAATTTGACACAGTGGGGCCTCACTGGTCCCCGGAGACCACTGTGAGGTTATGGAACGCCATGGAACCGAGTCTCTTGTGTGACACGGAGGGGGCTCACAGAAGGCAGGAGACCATAATGAGGTGATGGATCCTCATGGAACCAAGGCTCCAGTGTGACACAGTGGAGCCTCATGGAACACAGGAGACCATTGTGAGGTTTTGGAACCTCATGGAAGCAAGGCTCTGATGTGATCTAGCTGGGCCACATGGAACGCAGACAGCCATTGTCAGTCCATGGAATTCATGGAAGCAAGGTTGAAATGTGAAAAAGCCACCATGGAACCCAAGAGACCCTCATGGAACCAGGGCTGCAGTGTGTCACAGAGGGACCTCATGGAAGACAGGAGAGCATTGTGAGTCTACGGAACAATATGGCACCAAGGTTCCACTGTGACTTGACAGAACCTCATGGAAGCAAGGAACCAATGCGCCCCTCTGCATCTGCAGGTGGATTTTCTGCTCCCTCTTGGGATGCTGGTGGATAGTAAAGCCTGAGGCAGCCTCTCTAGTGTCCGGCTGTGTCATCAGTGTGGGGGAAATTGGGGGGAATCCCCCGTGAAACCGGGCCCTGCTCCTCCTGCTGGTTGGGCATGGAGCTGTTAAGACACTTGGATGGGGGGGTCCTGATGTGGCTCCCCCTGGCCCCCCCAGCCATGCACAACTTACAGGGCACTTTGAAGCCATCCTGGAGGAGAAGTTGGGCTGGCTTGGGGAGGGGGTGGGAAAATTTGGGGGGATTTTTGGGGTGTCCTGATGTCCCCCCTGGCCCAAATCTGGCCCCTGCTCTGGCACCGCCTCACCCACCCTCACCAGTCCGTGCCACATCCCCTAAATGCCTCTTTGGCAGAGCGCAAGAGACCCACAATTGCCACCATGCTGGGTCCCCCCTCAGCGGCAGCCAAAGGGGGCAGGGGTGAAGGGGGGTGGCCTCATCAGAGTGCCGATGGCGCCTCTGTCACCTGCACCCCCGAGCACTCGCTGTGGAGGTTCCAGCTTCAGAGCATGGCAGGGACAGGCAAAGGTGTGGGGACAGAAGGGCTGATGGCACTGTCTACACGCTGTCCCTGTGGCCTCTCCCACAGCTGTGGAGAGGGCACAATCTCTCATCCCCCCACTCCCACCTTTCCCTGTCCTTGAGGAAACAGGGTTCAGGCTGGTGAATAGCAAGAGGGGAGAGTGGAGCTCCAGGTGCTGGGGTGCCGGGGAACCCTCTGTGACTCCCAATGGGACCTCTCAGATGCCCATGTTCTCTGTGGCCACTTCCAGTGTGGATTTGACAAGTCCATTTCCAAATTTTGGGAGAGGAACCAGACCTGTCTGGAGGGATTTGTTCCACTGGGATGCGACTGAAGCCCACCCGGAGCAGTGCCTGGTGACTGCCCTGGGGCCTCACCCTGATCCCACAGGAACGCTGCTGCTGCTGTCCTCTGCTCAGGTGAGTGTTGGCAAAACTCCAGCCCACCTGCAGTGGTGCCCAAGTGCCCCCAGCAGCAGCAGCAGCCAGGGGCTCCTCAGTGCTCCCCGGGGCGGTGACATCTCTGTTGTCCCCAGACCCCACCATCTCTGTGTCCCTGTGCCTGGTGGGCAACAGGAGCTGGTGCAACAGGTGCGTGGAGATCCTGCAGTGCTGGACATGGGGCAGAGTCCTGGATGAGCAGTGGGACGGGCAGGGGCCAGTGTGGAGGGCGGGCAGCTGTGGGGGATGAGGCAGACAGAGCCGACACCCACTGAAACCTCAGCAGGGCTGGGACCCGTGGGGTTGTGGGGGGTCCCTGGGCAGGGCATGAGGCCGACCTGGCCCTCTGCAGCACCTCCCTGCCCGAGTGGGCACCGTCTGCAGAGGTCATGGAGGACGTGAGAGTCATTTGTTGTGTTTTACTGTTTATCATGTTTCACTTCCTGGGTTTGGTGTGGTTTTGGCTTTGTGGTTTTTACTTGTTTATTGCCTTGTTGTTGGGTTTGGTTTGGGGTTTTTTGGGGGGAGAGAGGAGGTACTTCTTAATACTTTTAATTAAGATCTGTTCTTTTGTATAATTAGCAGAAACTCTCCCATGCCTGCTTGCAGCCAGATCTAGGGTGAAAGGAGATAGAAGTTGGTGTAAAGCAGCTGTAACGTCACTACAGAACTCAGTGGACAAGTCTCATGTCACAGAAAGTGAGGCAGGGCCCAGGTGGCCAGTGAAAGAGCCGGGGGGTGGAGGTGATGGGCAGAGTTGTCCATCCCATGGGCCTGGAGGAACTGTTTTTCCACTGGTCGTGATCTCCTTAGGATACCCTGGATCAGTGTCAGCTGCACAATGCTGTTATCACCTCTTCAAAGTGCAAATTGGAATCTTTATCTTCAGTCCTCAAACCTCTCTCATTAGCTGTACAAGTCTTGAAGACTTGACAAAGGCGATGGGAAGGCAACATCTCATTAGGCCTGCCTTTGTTTTAATGAGCCCTGCAGTGTATTTGGTGTTCTGAGACCAGGATCCTCAGATGCTGAGAGGAGAGAGCACCAGTCCCTCAAGAAATGCAAGTCAGAAGAAAAACCCTAAGTGTCTTGGAGCATGAAGAGTTGCCATTGAAAGCCCTTTCTGATGAAGCCTCCTCCCCAAGGGCCTCGTTAGAGCCGATGATTGGAGGCTGTGATTGCAGGCAGGCAGAGGCACTGGGTAGGTGGCTCTGGTGCTGAGTAAAGCCTTGGTTTGATGGAGCAGAAGGGCCAAGGCCTGAATCCTGGTCCCTGGGACAGGAGATCCTGTCCCTGCCAGAGCCCGGGGCTCTCCCTGGAGAGCCTGTGCTGGGCAGTGCCCAGCAGTGTCACAGTGCCCAGCGTCCCCAGGGCTGCAAGGACACAGCCCCAGTGCCTCAAGGACAACCTGTCTCCTCACAGACCTCCCTGCTGCAGATGACTGCCATGGCCAAGGGGACCAAGAGCTCAGGCTCCTGCGGGCAGGTTCAAAGCTCTTGGGGAAGGACCCTCTGGGCAGGCAAGGACGGAGAGTCCTCTTTCCTCATCAGCCTCATCCTCTCTCAAGCATTCAGCCCAGCCCTGTTTGCTCTTTCACCACTAGCCCAAGTTTGGCTTCCCTTGCCCCACCTGCGGCCTGTCTGAGCCATAGTAATTCTGCCCAGGCCAGCAGTGCCATGAAATGAGTCTCTTCCTTCCGTGAGCTCCACTGGCCTGCTGCTCCTCACACTGTCATCCAAGAGACCCCATCATGAGGCAGAGATGTTTTACACGCAGGGGGGTGAAAGCAAGGAACAGGCTGCCCAGGGCGGTGTTGGGTGCCTCATCCTTGCAAACATCCAGAGCCACGTTGGACGGGGCTTTGAGCAGCTTGCTCTGGTTGGAGATGTCCCTGTCCATGAGCTGCCTCAGATGATTTTTACCCTCTTCCAGGAAACTGTATCCTCCTGGATTCACTGAGATTCCTGCCGAGATTCTCCACAAGTCTTTTGATCTCTCATTTTGGCAGCTGAGTTGATAACCACAGTCTCACAATCTTCCAGGGAAGATTTCCAAGATGCTTTTTCTCCTTTGGAGTTACATTTTGGCTCTGGAAAGCACCCGAGACTCCTCCCAGGTATGTCCCAGAATCTGCACACCTCCTGGAGGAAGCTGAGATCCCAGGAAGCAGCCCCAGATTCCTCCAGGGGAGATTCCCAAGATGGTTTTGCTCCTTTGGAAGTATTTCTCTATGCCAGGATGCACTGGAGACTCCTCCTGGCATCTGCCAGTCTTTTCCTCTCAGGTTTAGGCACTTGATATGCCAGGTAGCAGCCCCAGACTGCTCCAAGGCAGGTAGCTGAGCTGAGGTGATTTTTCTCTTTCTGTGGAGATGGGATGTTGTGTGATCTGCCTGAGATTGTCGCAAGGAATCTCCCTGACTCTTGACCTCCAATTTCAGGATGACAAAAATGTAAAGCAGCCCCAGATTGCTCCAGGAAAGCTGACCTTGATCAATTTTTGCTTTTGCAGTGAACCTGCATCTTCCAGGATCTTCCTGAGACTCCTCCCAGACATCTCCTGGAGTCTCTTCCAGTCTTGGAAAAGGAGCTGAGATGCCAGGTGCAGCCCCAGAGGGCTCCAGGGAAGCTGCCGGAAGGGATTTTGTGGCAGGAAAGAGGGAGCTGTGCAGGCCTGGAGGAGCAGAGGGGCAGCCCTGCTGTGGAGACTGAGGAGCAGCTGAATGTGGCTCCTCTTGTGCCGGGGATGTGTCTGTGTGGCCCACTTGGCACCTTGAGGAGCAGCTAGATGTGCCTGCGGCTGCAGGCTCTGTGTCTGGAGTGCTGCTGGCCACAGAGGCCACCTTGGGCTCCTTGTGTGGGGCAGGTGAAGGGCTGGGCAGTGGCCCTGTTGCTGGTGAGCGCTGGGCAGGGCTGGCTGTAAGGGCCGGCCAGGACAGCAGCTGCCCCAGGGCGGCCCTTGTCTCCGGCAGCGCCCCTGGGCCAGGCGGTGATGGCTGCCACTGCTGCTGGAGCTCAGGGGCTGTGGGGCCGTGCCGGCCTGTCCCTGTCCCCACGGAGGGGGCAGGCCCAGACCTGGCTGCCCTGCATCTGTGGGCACAGGAGGAGGAGGAGGTGGTGTGGGATGGAGGCGCTGCCTTGGCTCAGTGCTGGGGAGCCCTGGCGCCGTCCCAGCAGCGGCCTCTCCCTCCTGCCCCTTCCCTCAGCTGGTGCTGCCCTTGGGGCGCTGGGCCTTGGGCTTCCTCTTCTCTCTGGGCATCCCCTGCCGCCCGCCTGCATGCCCAGGGTATCCCGGGGAGCTGCTGCCTCCTGAGCCAGGGGCTCTGCCCTGCTGCACTGGGCACCCTGGGGCTCCTGAAACACCCCACAGCCAGGGCGGGCCCCCAGTGTCACAATGTGCCCTTGGTTCCATCAGCCCCGCAGCGTCCCAGTGCTCCCTGCGCACCCTGAGGCCCCATCGGCCAACCCAGCCCAGGCCATTGCCATGGTTCCAGTCACTCCCACTATGATCCTAGTGACTCCCAGTCTCTCTCAGTGTATCCCAGCTCCTCCCAGCATGCTCCCAGACACTTGCACTTCCTCCTTCTAGCATGATTCAAGGAGCCCAAGGCCACTCCCAGTCAGCCTCAGTGTGTTTCCAGTTGCTCCCAGCGTATTCCAGGAGTCCCCAACATGGTCCAAACTGCCCTCAGCATGCTCCTAGTCACTCCCAGTGGGATCCCAGTCCCCGTCTGTATTGTGCCAGGTGCGTCCAGCATGGTTCCAGTAGCTTCCAGTTCCTCCCACTATGATTGCACCCAGTTGCCCCTAGTATAGTCCCAGTCACTGCCAGTATGGACTCAGTGGCCCCAGTATAGACAAAGTCACTTCCAATTGCTCCCAGTTGCTCCTAGCATGGTCCCAGTTGTTCCCAGTGTTGTCCCCTCCAGTATCGTCACAGACACTCCCAGTATATCCCAGTTGCCCCCAGCATGCTCATTCGCAGTCACCCCAGTTGCCCCAGCATGGTTCCAGCTGCCCATAGCCTGATCTCATTCATTTCCAGTATATCCCAGTTGCCTCCAGCACACACCCATCATTCCCAGTTGCTCCCAGTAGCCTTCAGTGTGGTCCCAGTTGCTTCCAGTATTTCCATGTCCATGGTCCAAGTGCTGCTCCCAGCCCTGATCTGTGGGGATAGGAATGTCCCGCTCCCTTCCCAGGGCAGGGTCACACCTGAGACAGGTGTGCAGGGCAGGACCTTGCCCTGACCCCAAGCACTGTCCCAGCTGCAGGATCTGCTTCCCATTGGCCCCTTCTTCCTGCAGCCCCAAGCCCAGCTCGGTGCTAAATAAAGGGGCTGGGCCAGGGTCACCCCCCAGCTGAGAACCCCCTCTGCCTCCTCCCCAAATGCCCTCCCGGGGGAGCATAAGCTGGGTTAGTAGCCGTGTGGGGAGGGACAAGGGAGTGACACTGGGATGGGGGGGGGGGTCACACATGCTCTGGGGGGAACACACACAGCCCCTGGAGACCCCCCACCTTCTCCTGCAGCACCAGGAGGATGAACCTCAACATGGAGCCCCCAACCCTCGGCAGCATCTTGGGGGGTGGCAGCGTTGGGGGTCTGGGGGGGTCACAACCACCCAAAAACTCCCTCCCAGCCCCACAGCTACTCCCAGACACCTCAACCACCCCAAAGCTCCTGGCCAGGACACCCCCCAACTACTCCCTACCCTACAAGATAAATGACCCCAAGTACCACCAAAACCCCTTTCCCATCTCCCCCAAGACCCAACCAAATCCTCTCCTAACCATACAGCCTGGCCAGGACCTCAGAACTCGCTCACACCCTGCCAAGCCCCCTCCCAGCACCACAAACGTCCTCAAGATTGACAGAAGCCCTTCCCAGTCCCCCCAGGATCCTCTAAACCCTCTCCCACCCCTCATGGCACTGACCAGGAGAGGTTGCTGGACAGGAATATCCCCAGCCAGGAGCAGCTCCAGCACTTCAGCAGCAATTTGGGCACTTTGGGGGAACACCCCAAATGGGGAGACCCAGGCCAAGGATTGGGACAGACAAACAGAATTCCTGCAGAACACATGGGCTCAGGTGGACACGTTCTGCTGGCACACCTATGAGATTGTGGCCNCCTGGGCCAGGCGGTGATGGCTGCCACTGCTGCTGGAGCTCAGGGGCTGTGGGGCCGTGCCGGCCTGTCCCTGTCCCCACGGAGGGGGCAGGCCCAGACCTGGCTGCCCTGCATCTGTGGGCACAGGAGGAGGAGGAGGTGGTGTGGGATGGAGGCGCTGCCTTGGCTCAGTGCTGGGGAGCCCTGGCGCCGTCCCAGCAGCGGCCTCTCCCTCCTGCCCCTTCCCTCAGCTGGTGCTGCCCTTGGGGCGCTGGGCCTTGGGCTTCCTCTTCTCTCTGGGCATCCCCTGCCGCCCGCCTGCATGCCCAGGGTATCCCGGGGAGCTGCTGCCTCCTGAGCCAGGGGCTCTGCCCTGCTGCACTGGGCACCCTGGGGCTCCTGAAACACCCCACAGCCAGGGCGGGCCCCCAGTGTCACAATGTGCCCTTGGTTCCATCAGCCCCGCAGCGTCCCAGTGCTCCCTGCGCACCCTGAGGCCCCATCGGCCAACCCAGCCCAGGCCATTGCCATGGTTCCAGTCACTCCCACTATGATCCTAGTGACTCCCAGTCTCTCTCAGTGTATCCCAGCTCCTCCCAGCATGCTCCCAGACACTTGCACTTCCTCCTTCTAGCATGATTCAAGGAGCCCAAGGCCACTCCCAGTCAGCCTCAGTGTGTTTCCAGTTGCTCCCAGCGTATTCCAGGAGTCCCCAACATGGTCCAAACTGCCCTCAGCATGCTCCTAGTCACTCCCAGTGGGATCCCAGTCCCCGTCTGTATTGTGCCAGGTGCGTCCAGCATGGTTCCAGTAGCTTCCAGTTCCTCCCACTATGATTGCACCCAGTTGCCCCTAGTATAGTCCCAGTCACTGCCAGTATGGACTCAGTGGCCCCAGTATAGACAAAGTCACTTCCAATTGCTCCCAGTTGCTCCTAGCATGGTCCCAGTTGTTCCCAGTGTTGTCCCCTCCAGTATCGTCACAGACACTCCCAGCATATCCCAGTTGCCCCCAGCATGCTCATTCGCAGTCACCCCAGTTGCCCCAGCATGGTTCCAGCTGCCCATAGCCTGATCTCATTCATTTCCAGTATATCCCAGTTGCCTCCAGCACACACCCATCATTCCCAGTTGCTCCCAGTAGCCTTCAGTGTGGTCCCAGTTGCTTCCAGTATTTCCATGTCCATGGTCCAAGTGCTGCTCCCAGCCCTGATCTGTGGGGATAGGAATGTCCCGCTCCCTTCCCAGGGCAGGGTCACACCTGAGACAGGTGTGCAGGGCAGGACCTTGCCCTGACCCCAAGCACTGTCCCAGCTGCAGGATCTGCTTCCCATTGGCCCCTTCTTCCTGCAGCCCCAAGCCCAGCTCGGTGCTAAATAAAGGGGCTGGGCCAGGGTCACCCCCCAGCTGAGAACCCCCTCTGCCTCCTCCCCAAATGCCCTCCCGGGGGAGCATAAGCTGGGTTAGTAGCCGTGTGGGGAGGGACAAGGGAGTGACACTGGGATGGGGGGGGGGGTCACACATGCTCTGGGGGGAACACACACAGCCCCTGGAGACCCCCCACCTTCTCCTGCAGCACCAGGAGGATGAACCTCAACATGGAGCCCCCAACCCTCGGCAGCATCTTGGGGGGTGGCAGCGTTGGGGGTCTGGGGGGGTCACAACCACCCAAAAACTCCCTCCCAGCCCCACAGCTACTCCCAGACACCTCAACCACCCCAAAGCTCCTGGCCAGGACACCCCCCAACTACTCCCTACCCTACAAGATAAATGACCCCAAGTACCACCAAAACCCCTTTCCCATCTCCCCCAAGACCCAACCAAATCCTCTCCTAACCATACAGCCTGGCCAGGACCTCAGAACTCGCTCACACCCTGCCAAGCCCCCTCCCAGCACCACAAACGTCCTCAAGATTGACAGAAGCCCTTCCCAGTCCCCCCAGGATCCTCTAAACCCTCTCCCACCCCTCATGGCACTGACCAGGAGAGGTTGCTGGACAGGAATATCCCCAGCCAGGAGCAGCTCCAGCACTTCAGCAGCAATTTGGGCACTTTGGGGGAACACCCCAAATGGGGAGACCCAGGCCAAGGATTGGGACAGACAAACAGAATTCCTGCAGAACACATGGGCTCAGGTGGACACGTTCTGCTGGCACACCTATGAGATTGTGGCCATGTCCCCTGGATTTGACAGCCTCAGAACACCCAAATCCTCCCAAATATTCCATTGAACCAACCTCAAATTCACCCCCAAATCCCGGTAAATGGTGCAGCTTTAGATCTCTGTTTAATTTCTTGATTTTCATCCCAGTTTTGGTTGTTTAGACAGGGTGAAGGTGGAAATTATTTAGATGGAAAGACCTCCAAGATCATGCAGCGCTGCTTGGTGCCAACAGAAGAAACAACTGGACAGAGCAGGTGAGATTTTTTGGGGTGTAAAGTCAACAAATCACTTCTTCCCAATGAACTTCCAATTTCAATCAGAGTCCTGATGAATGTTTGTGTCCCTGTGTTCATCCAGGTGCCTATGGGGATTCAGGAGGACATGGAGACCACCTGCCAGGTGTCTTCTCATCATGGATCACTGGGAATGTGGGTCACCAGGGCTCTTCCCAATGTGGGTCCTCAGATGAGGGAAGAGCACGAAGCTCTTCCCACACTGGGGACTGAGGCATTCGCAGGGCTTCCCTTACTGGTGGCTCTGTTGGTGTTTGGTCCAGGTAGAGCTGCAGGAGAAGCTCTTTCCACACTCAGGACACTCGCAGGGCCTCTCCCCGGTGTGGATGCACCGGTGGGTGATGAGGTGGGAGTTGTACTTGAAGGCATTCCTGCAGTCGGGGCAGCAGAAGGGCCTCTCATCTGTGTGGATGTACTCATGCAGGAGGAGAAGGGAGCTGGTGTGAAACCTCTTCCCACATTCAGGACACTCATAGGGCCTCTCCCCAGTGTGGATCCGCTGGTGGACAATCAGGTCGAAGCTGGCTCTGAAGCCCTTCCCACACTCCCTACACTCGTAGAACCGTTCCCCAGTGTGGATCATCTGGTGCTGGATCAGGTGGGAGCTGTCTCTTGAAATTCTTCCCACACTCCAAGCACTCATAGGGTTTCTCCCTGTCATGAAGCTGCTCATGGACCACCAGGTCTGAGCTCTGGCTGGATCTCCGGCCACCTTCCCAACACAGGGTGGGTATTTCCTCCTCGGAGCACCCTGGACTGGGTTTGCAGCCCCTTCTGCTCTGGGATCTCTGGGGATTTTCCTCCCTGTTGCATTCCTGCACTGTGGAGTCACTCAAAATGGCCTCTTCCATGAGGTTCTGCCATGGAGATTTGTCCTCCCTGGTCTCCATCCTCAGCTCCTTGTCTGGGGGAGGAAGGAGAAGGAGAGGATGGGATTTGCCTCCGTGCCAGAGGGAAGGGGAAGGAGATCCCCCCAGTGCATCCCTGGCAGGACGGCATCAGCAGCGGGGTTGTCCTGCAGCTGGGGGCCATGCTGGGCTGGGAGATGGAGCAGGAGAGAGGGGGAAAGGGGCAGTGACTTCCTCCTTCCTGGGTAGTGACCAGGTAGTGACCTACCTTCCTGGGTATCCCAGGGCATCGTCCTCTTCTTCGCAGCCTCCTTCTTCATCAGGCCCAGGTTTTGGAATGGGAAATCCTGGTTGGTGGGAAAACAAGAGATGAGCACGTTGAGTCCAAAGGTCACCCTGCCCGAGTTCATCTCTAGAAGTCATCGGGCATCTGGGGTCCATAAAAACCTCCAAAACACCAAGATTCAGCCCTGAAAATGTCTCCCAGGAGCTCCCCATCTTTGGTCTCTCTCATTTGGTGTTCGGGGGTTGCCCCCTATCCCAGCTGCTGGGGGTCAGGCTTGTGTTGGGGGTCCCTGGTCTACTTGGTCCCCGTCCTCCCCAGGCTGCTGGGAGTCCCCGGAATACGAAAAGCTCCCCGCTCTTCCATCTCCCCACTTAGGGATGCTGGGGGTTTTGGGGGTCCCAGGGTCCCTTCTCCCCTTATTCTCTGCTTCGGGGTGCAGGGGGTCCAAGCAGTCCCCCCCTGCCCCTCTCCAGGCTGTTGAGGGTCCCGCAAATTGCGGTGCTCCCCCAGCTCTGGACTCCCCACTTTGGGCTTCTGGGGGACACAGGGCTCTGCTCCTCCAGGCTGCCTCTGCCGGCAGCCACCACCAGGACCCCCCAGTGTCCCCCCAAGTGGCATTTCCCACTCAGCTTTGGAGTTCTTGATTCTCCAAATATCCCCCCCAAAAAAACCCAACCCAGGGACATCCTGGGATATCTGGGTCGAGCTGCCCCTCCCTGGTCACCAGCGGGATGGTGGGATGATCCCAAGGATTGGGGGCTGGGAATTCAGGGAGTGCTCGACCTCATGGTTCTTTTCCTTTCCTTGATCCTCCTTTGTCCCACCTCTTTCTCTTCCTCCCACTCCTCCTCTTCCATCCCTCCACCTTGTCCTCCCTAAGACCACCTCCTTCTCCTACTTCCATCCCTTCTGGCTCTCCTTCATCCCTCCTCTTCCATCACTCCTCCTCCTCCCCCAGAAGCAGCGACAGCCTTGGTGCCTCGTTCCCGAAGTCCTCACAGCCCACAGGAGGAGCGGGGATGGAGCCGGGCCAGGTAGGCATGGGCAGCACGGGGCTCTCGGCTGCTCCCACCCGCTGGGGGTGGGGGGAATCCGGCCTGGGCAAAAGGAGAGGCAAACTGGGAAAACTGGGGGCTGCAGATCCAAACTGGGGCTTGCTGGGGACCCTGCCTGGGGACTTCCAGCCCTTGGGGCTCCTCTCGGGAGCCTGGAGATCCGGGATGGGAGATCCCTGGAGTGGCATCACGGGGAGGGACTGGTTTGTACTGGGGTAACTGGAACCTTACTGGGGCAACTGGGAGTGACTGGGAATGACTACGAGCATGCTGAGGGCAACTGGGGTATACTGGGAGTGTCTGTGACCTTACTGGGGTGACTGGAACCACACTGGGAAAAACCGGGACCATGCTGGGGAGAACTGGGACCACACTGGGGGCAACTGGGAGAGAGTGGGTGGGACTGTGTCTACACTGGGGGTAACTGGACATGACTGGGACCATGCTGGGAGGGACTGGGATCATCTATGGAGTGACTGGGACTACACTAGGGGCCACTGGGATCACAGTGGGAGGGACAGGGAGCAACTGGGACCATGATGGGGGCTACTGGGGTCACAGTGGAAGTAGCTGGGCTATGCTGGGGGACACTGGGACCATATCGGCAGCAACTGGGACTGCACTGAGGGTGACTGGGAGTGGGTGTGAGCAACTGGGATCAGGCTGGAAGCAACTCAGGGCAACTGGGAGTGACTGGGAACATGCTAGGAGTAACTGGGATACACTGGGAGAGACTNTGGGAGTGACTGGGAACATGCTAGGAGTAACTGGGATACACTGGGAGAGACT
Source organism: Promerops cafer (assembly GCA_013398275.1). NCBI lineage: Eukaryota > Metazoa > Chordata > Aves > Passeriformes > Nectariniidae > Promerops > Promerops cafer. Next base: position 14,751 of record VZSE01010507.1, read on the forward strand.
GAAACCATAGTGGGGGTAAATTGGAGCAACTGGAACAATGTTGGATGATAATGGGAACACCCCAAAAATCCCCCCAAAT
>VZSE01010509.1:0-24344 GCA_013398275.1 Promerops cafer
CCTCCTCCTCCTCCTCCTGCACCCCTCCTCGTCTTCCCTCTCGTTCTCTTCCTCTTTTTATCCTCCTCCTCCTGCTCTTCCAGCATCTCTTATTTCCCTTTGTCCTCCACTGCTCCTCCTCCTCCCTAATCCCACCCCCGTTCCCTTCTGCTTCCAGCCCTTCTCCCGCTCCTTCCTCATCCCTCCTCTGCCTCCATCCCTTCTCCTCCTCCACCCAGGACCAGAGCCCACCTTTTGTCCAGCCTTCCCCCCCCAACTCATCACCAGGTTTCTGCTCAACAGGGTTCACTTAGACCATGGGTCTCCAGGTATCTACCCATGTGGATCACCTGAAATGTGTTTCACCAGGTCTCTATGTGTCATGGTTTAACCCCAGCCAACCCACAAGTCCCTCACAGCTGATCACTCACTCTCCCAGCAGCACGATTGAGAAGAGGATTGACAGGATAAAAGCTGGAAAACTGATGGGTTGAGATAAAGACAGTTTAATAGGCATAGCCATGCACATAAGCAATGCCAAACAAGGAATTAATTCACTGCTTTCTGTGGCCAGGCAGGTGCTCAGCACCTCCAGGACAGCACAGCCCCATCCCATGGAATGATGGCTTGGGAAGACAAACGGCACCACTGCAAACGTCCCCCCCTTCCTCCCTCTTCCTATCCTGAGCGTGATGCCATAAGGTCTGGAATATCCCTGGGGTCAGTCGGGGTCACCTGTCCCGGCCATGTTCCCTCCCAGCCCTTCCAGCACCCCCAGCGGCCACACAGGGGCAGGAAAGGCCTCCGCTGTGGCTGAGCTCAGCAAAAACAAACCCATGTCTGTATTCTCAGCCCCATGTTCAGCACAGGCCCAAACATGGCCCCAACGCCACCCCTGTGCAGACGATGAACTCCTGCCCCGCCAGAACCAGCACAGACACAGCACTTCTCCCAGACGTGGATCCTACAGTGGGAGATCAAGTCCGTGCTCTGGCCCAAGCTCTTCCCACAGGAGATCAGTCTCTTGCCATGATGAATCCTCAGGTGGGAGCCGAGGTTGGAGCTGTCACTGAAGCACCTCCAACACTCAGGGCAGGTGTGAGGTCACTTGTGGGTGGGTGATGGATCAGGCTGTGCAAGGACTTGAGGAGCAGAGTTACCCATCTCAAACACTGTCAAGGCCACAGAAGGACTTTGCCATGAGATAAGCACACAAGGGAGTAACAGGAAGGTGCTGACTCCAGGACTGGCAGAGGTGCAATCTGGGTGGCATGTGCTGGGAAATGCACACCCACAAAAATTCCCACTGTGGCAAAGTGTGTAAAGAAGCAACTGCTCATATGCACATGACCGGTCAAACAAAGCTCACCCCAAGTTATGGATGCACTGGCAGCTGCCACCACCAATGACCACTGAATCCTCCCTCCCCCCTCCCTTTCTGCCCTCCCCCTCCCCTGATATTCCAATATTCCCCAGTGGATACCTGGCACTTGGACTGTAGGTAAGATCAAGATGGGACAACTGTCCAGGTGTCATCTCAGGCCCGGGGGAGGTTAACAAAGCTGGGGGAGGAGAATGGATTGCTGAGAATGGACACAAAGATTGCAGAAGTTATGGGCCACAAGGAAAGCCCAATCCAGCAACTGTGTGAAATCAGCTCTGACTGGGTCAAAGGGAATTCTGGCGGGGCAGACAGTGACCACTGACTCACAGCCACTAACCCCAGAAACCACCCACTCCAAAGAAAAGAAACTCTGAGCATGCGGGCTAACAAATGCAATCCTCCTAATGAATTTCTGTTTTGCCAGTTGATGGGGTCAGCACAAAAGGCACACCTTTAAGAAATAAGTCTAATCTTCTATAGTTCAAAAGAGCAAATAATTAAAAAAGGATAAGTAATGCACCAAATCATTAGTACAAAAGACTGCCTATAGTGATTAATAAAGATCCTTGAAGGACTGACCCCGTGGAAAGGTGACACACATTGCAGCAGTTTACAGACAGCTGTTGCCCATGGGATGGACTCACTGTGGAGAAGTTTGTGGAGAACTGTCTCCTGTGGTAGGGACCCCACAGAGCAGCAGAGGAGCAACTCCTCTCCCTGAGCAGTGGGAGAAGCTACAGATGATGAACTGACCATAACCCCCATTCCTTGTGCTGCTGGGATAGAGCTGGGAAGGAGGGAGGGTTGGGGGAAGGTGGTTTTAAGGGCTTGTTTTATTTCTTATCCTGCTCTGATTTTGTTAGTTCATTTCATATCTCAAAGATGAGTCTGTTTTGCCTGTGATGGTGTTTGGTGAGGGATGTCTCTCCCGGTCCTTTATCTCAACCCATGAACCCTTTGTTACATATTTTCTCTCCCCTGTCCAACAGTGGAGGGGAGTGAGTAAGTGGCTTTTGTGGGTATGTGGCATCCGGCCAGAAACAACCCACAACATCTGGGTTCCACCCAAAGCCTGGTCAGGGCTCAAGAAGGAACCAAGGGAGTTGGCTTTGACGACGCACCTCCAAACGAGGCCAGAGATCTGATTTCATTGCCTTGACCGTCCCCTAAACATGGAAAGATACATACATTTGTATCACATTACATATTTCACTAATGATCATTGATATTTCACTAATTAGCAGATACAAGTATCATATAATGTTTAGTTGGAAGGTTCATCTAGAGATCAACTCTGGCACAGAGCCTGTTGTTCAGGCCTCAGTACTTCAATTTCCGACGTCAGTCTGCATCCTGATAGATATTCTTTCCCCTGCATTCATCCAGGTGCCCCAGGGAACCTGGGGAGGTTCCAGGAGGAGGTGAAGACTACCAGCCAGGTGTCTTCCCAATGTGGATCATGTAGAACATAGGTCACCAGGTCTTCACCCAACATTGATCACCAAGAATGTGGATCACCATGTTTTTGCACAACATGGGTCACTGTGGATAATGCAACACAGGTCCTCTAGTGGGTGATGAACTTGGAGCAGGAGACAAAACTCTTCCTGAAGTCAGGGCACTTGTAGGGCCTCCCCTACTCATGGGCCCATTGGTGTGAAATCAAGGCATAGCTGTAGCAGAAGCTCTTCCCACACTCAGGACACTCGTAGGGCCTCTCCCTGGTGTAGGTGCACCAGTGCCTGATGAGGGTGGAGTTGCGTTTGAAGCCCTTCCTGCAGTTGGGGCAGCAGAAGGGCCTCTCCTCTGTGTGTGTTTGCTGATGCATGACCAGATGGGAGCGCCTCCGAAAACTCTTCCCACACTCAGGACACTTGTAGGGCTGTTCCTACAAGGACAAGGAGAGGATGGGATTTGCCTCCGTGCCAGAGGGAAGGGGAAGGAGATCCCCCCAGTCCATCAGGACGGCATCGGCAGTGGGGTTGTCCTGCAGCCGGGGGTAATGCTGGGCTGGGAGATGGAGCAGAGCAGACGGGAAAGGGGCAGTGACTTCCTCCTCACCTGCCTGGGTATCCTGGGGCATCTTCCTCTTCCACACAGCCTTCTCCTCCATCCAGCTAAGGCTTAGAAATGACAACTCCTGGTTTTGGGGGAAAACAAGGCATGGGGCTGTTGTGTAACAAGGTGTGACTGTGTTGGGGTTTCCTCCTGCCCAAATCCATTTCCAGAAGTCACCAGGCATCCTGTGTCCATAAAAACCTCCAAAACAACAAGATTCAGACCAAAAACCCCTCCCATGAGTTCTCCCTTTCTATGGTCTCCTAACTTTGGGGTTCTGGGGGTATCCCTCAAACAGAATGCTGGAGGTTCTGCATGTATTTAAAGTTAGATCTCTACAGGGTCCCCAGCCTCTTCAGGCTGCATGTGTTCCTGTCAGTTTCAGGTGTCTTTTCTCCATGGTCTTCCCACTTTTGGGTTTTTGAGGTTCCCATTCTCTGGGCTGCTTGGGAGTACCATGGGTCCAGGTGGTTCCCCCTCTCTGGGGTTCAGCTTATGAATGCCAAGGGTTTTGGGCATCCCAGGAGTCCTTTCTCTGACTCTGTCCCAGGGGTCCCCCTTCTCTGTGCTGTTGGGGGTCCTGGCTTCTCCTCTACATTGGTGATCCCTCCTCCTATGGACACTGCCTTGGGTCCCTCCCTCTTAGGATCCCAGTTTCAGGCCCCTGGGGCTCCTCCTTCTTTCTCCCGCCCCTCCAGCCTTCTGGGGGTCCCCCGGCACTGGTTTCACCACTTTCTCCAAACCGAGGATTCCACGTTTCCCCCTAGCCCGGCTCTCCCCGGGGTCTCCAAAACTGCTGTCCTCGTCAGCATCCCTCAACGCTGCCACATGGCTCCGGGAACCCCGCATTCCGCATCCACCGCAGGGGCTCTGCCGGCAGCCGCCGTCGGCAGCCGCCCCAGAGAAAAGTACTCTCCGGGGACCCCCAATATCCCACTAAGGGGCATTTGCAGCTCAGCCTTGAAGTCCTGCAATCTGAAAATATCCTACTTCGCCCAAAAAAGAGCCCTAGGGACACCCCAAGATATTTGGGCCAAGTTCCTCTTCCCCGTGTGAAAAACGAGGTTCACTTCTGGTAAATTATAAAAGGTTTAATAAGAATAAAGACAATAGGAGACAAAACATAAAGCAAAGGGTTAGTACGGCCGGCCGGGTGCCTCGGCATTCAGCCAAGAAGCACACCTACTAGGGTTTGAGACATTCTTTAAGTACCTTTTTCATTGCCCCAACCTGTTGCATATTCATAGGGTTACATGTCTTACATCACTATGCATATTCAAACTTTTTGATAGTCCATCTCTGTTATCAGCTCCAGTTTGGGCCTTGGGGCCTTGGTGCATGCTTTCTTCAGATGGTCGATACTGATAGTTGGCACATCAATAGCAGGGTCCTCATCACATGTTCGTGGATGTTATCCTGACCAAACAGACAGTCCCTTCACAAGCACCACTATATATCAGCTATCCCACTACCATGACTAAGCTAAAAAAAAACAGACAAACTATAACCTTACAGCAGAGTTATTTTAACATTGTGAAAAGCCCATAATATATCACATAGATAAACTAAGAAGAAGGTAACCTTACATATTTTAGTTACACAAAGGACCCACACAGCTAGCAATACATGCTTAACTTACAAGATTGCAAGTGAACATACACATGCGAAAGCCAACCTTATTATATATTTATAACACCCGGTTACATGGGTAATGCAGGGACGGAGAAGCCCCCGGGGGCTAGCTGGGCTGCAGAAACAGCGACGTCCGGAACAGCAAGACGACTCCTTCCCCCTCTTCCTCCTCCTCTTCCTGCTCCTCCTCACCCGTCGCTCATCGCTCCTCCTCCTCCGGTTTCTCCTCCTCGTCTCTCCCTTCTCCTCCTCCTTAATTCCGCTTTTTTTCTCCTTCTACGTCCATCCTTTCTCTCGCTCTTTCTTCATCCCTCCTTCTCCATCCCTTCTCCTCCTCCCCCCACGACCAGCACGAACACTTGGCCGTCCCTTCCCCCCAAACCCACAGCATCCCAGCGGAGGGGCAGGGATGCAGCTGGGGCAGCTCGGGCTGGGGCAGCGCTGGGCTCTCGGCCGCTCCCGCCCGCACTCGCTCCCCACTGCAGCCACTCCCGCCAGGACAGCGCGGGGGNCAGCGGAGGGGCAGGGATGCAGCTGGGGCAGCTCGGGCTGGGGCAGCGCTGGGCTCTCGGCCGCTCCCGCCCCCCCTCGCTCCCCCCTGCAGCCCCTCCCGCCAGGACAGCGCGGGGGGGCCCGGCCTTGGCGCCAGCCACCTCTCCCATCCCCAAAATGCCCTCGCCAGGGCGCTGGGGGCGAGGGGGGGGCCGCAGGTGGGGTCTAAGTGGGGGGTGTCTGGAGCAGCTCCTGCCCCTCCTCCACTGCCTTGTATGTTTGCAGAGCTGTTCTCTTGGGCTCCAATGTTTTAAGGTAACTTAAAGAATCGCCAGGAAACCCATCAGCAAAAACAGGCCTCATGTAAAAATCACCCTACGACAAAGTTCCTTGGCAAGGTTCACTCTGTACCTTCTGGATGCTTAAAGCACTTTGAGAAACAGCAAACAAAAATCAATTCAAATGGAAATAAACCCAAAACCATTTTATTGGATGCTGGGGGGGACCAGAGAAGCAGGGGAGAGAAAAAGATAGGAAAAGGTAAGGATAAAAAGGAATATGGAAGACCTCACTGTTGAGTCACAAGGGTCAGAGTAGACCCCTGTGCAGAACGGAGGCTGGATTTGATCACAGTTTATGCCTAAAGCCCCAATAGCCCTTAACTTAAACTTAACAGCACTTAACCGACACTTAATCAGTAACTTCACATAGAAGTTATTACACCACAACAAGAACATACCCACAGGCCTGACTGACTTACAAATCTAAAGTACTTCCGGCTCCGGGAGAGCAGCATTCCCAGGACATTTGCTATGGCATATTCAGCGTCACACACGCATGGACAGGAGGAGTCTGTACGAGGTCCCTGTGGGAAATTCCCCTGGAATCCAGTGGAATTCTCCCTTCAGATGCCTTTGCATCTTCCCACCAGGTGCAGGGCAGAGCCTCGAGGAGTGGGGGGGCTCATCCCAGGACCCGTCATCATTCGGAGATACCCCGAGAGCAGCAAACGGGAGAGTTCCCAGCTCACAGAGACCCCAGCACAGGGAGGTTGCTGTCGCAGCTGCTGTGGCCCAGGAGAGTTCCAAGGGTCACACTCGGCTGCTGTTTATAGGGTCCGAGGGATGGGCTTTAGTCACAGGCATTTTCCATCCTGGCCCCTAGCTCAGGTTGGCAACTTTCTGGGAAAGGCTGAGAACAAAACTATGATCCCATTTGGGATGTTATTCAGGCAAAAAAAATAAGGCTCCAAGGCTGTTGAAGCTCATTGGACAGCACCATTTCCTGGAACAGATGATGTTTGTGATAAACTCTAGAGGAGTTGAGCCCAGGGGCTCCTTGTCAAGGCCGAGGCCTAAACAAGTATTTCTCAGATCATAGTGTGGCCTGACAGGAGTGGGGACTGGGGAGAGATTATCCCAGTGTGTCCACTGATGCTTCATGAGATCCGAGATGCTCTGAACCCTCTTCCCATGCTCCCCACACTTGTAAGGGTGTTCCCCGTGTGCCTGTGCCAGTGGGTGATGAATGCAGATGGAAGAAGAGAATTTCCAGAGCCCGGAGCTGGGTGAGAGGCAGACGAGAATCACCATAGGATGATAAAGAGCAGCTTCCCAACGGAGTGCCCGAGCTGTTCCTGTCCACCAACTTCACTTCAGGATGCCATTCTGGAAGTGACACTTGGTCTTTCCTGACCACTAGAACACCCCTCTGTGGGCAGGGACACACGTCATGGCGTGCCCCCCGCCAGCCCCCCGCTACAGCAACTTCCAGCACCCCACAGCCGGTTGGAAGCTCAGGGGGCCATGCCAGACCCCCCTTTCCCACTCCTCTCTGCTCCACGGCCACCGCAGCACCGGCTGCTGGGTGGGGAGAACACCCCATGAGCCCCCCAGTGAGGATCCGCCTCCACTAGAGCCGCAGGGAACCCCTCCAGGGATTACGTAAGGGAAATACGAAGGGACCCCCTTTGGGAACCACTTTCCCGCTGTGCCACCTCCCTTCATCTTCCCTCTCCCACTCCTTTCCCAGCGTCCCCCCAAATCCCAGCTCCCCCCATCTCGTTTTGGGGCTGACCAACCTCCTCTACCGCTCCGTTTGGGGGTCCCCCCGTCTTCTCCCTTCTTCCCCCGTTCGCATCGTGTCCCGTCCCTCTCACGCGAGAGTCCCCCCGCCCGCAGCCGGCCGGATGGGGCGCAAGTGGGGGGAGCAGCCGGCAGGGGAAGGATAGAGGAAGAGGAGGAGCAGGAGCCGGAATAGGAGGAGAAGCAGGGAGACGACTAGGAAGAGAAGTCTTCATTTTTGTCCTTGCCTTGAGTTTATCCCTCCCACGGCTTCCACTGTACCAAGGCCAGGAGGTCTGCGGCGCTACCCAGCTCCGCTTCCGTAGCTGTCTGATCTTCCGCAAAGGAGAAGAAAAAGAAGAAGACAGAGGAAGAAGGGGAAATTCGCGGGTCCTCCGCGCACTTTGTCCGCAGCCCTCCCGGCTCGTGGAACATCTGCCCCGCCGCATCCCACAGGTGACCGGGGAGGGGGAACTTGCCCCAAATATCTTGGGCGTCCCTGGGAGGTGTTTTTTTTCGGGGGGGTCCCGGCCGTGCCTGTCGGCAGAGCCCAGGCTACAGGGTCCCGGATGCCACGTTGAGATCGCCCGGCGGGGGTAGGGGACACCGGTTCTGGCCATCCCTGGCGTGGGAGACCGGAGAGGGGCGATACCGGTTTGGAATACCCCCGGCAGACTGGAAAGGGGGAAGCACAGAGTTAACGGGGAGGGCAGGATCCCCTCGACCCTGAAACGGGGGACTGGGATGGGGGACATCCCCGGCATCCTGGAGTGAGGCGAGCCTGAAGAGGTGGAACCCTGGGACCCCCAGCAGCTGAAACAGAGACTCAGAGGAGAAGGGACCCCTAGGACCTCTAAAACTTCCAGCAACCCTAAGCAGGACCCAAGAGATGGAAGACCTCCAACACCCACAAGGGAGAGACCAGAGAGGAGGGAATCTTAGAGGGCTCCTTTGCTGGATCTTAATATTTTGGAGGGGTTTTTTCCTGCATTGTGTTTCAAATGTTTTCATGGACACAAGATGCCTGGTGACTTCTAGAAACGGACTTGGGCAGGAGGAACCTCCAACTCAGCACGCTCACACATTGTTTTCCCCCAAAACCAGGATTTGTCATTCCTAAGGCTTGGCTGAATGGAGGAGGAGGCTGCAAGGAAGAGGAAGATGTCCTGGGACCCCCAGGCAGGTGAGGAGGAAGTCACTGCCCGTTTCCCCCTCTCTCCTGCTCCATCTCCCAGCCCAGCATCACCCCCGGCTGCAGGACAGCCCTGCTGCCAACGCTGTCCTGCCGGGGACGGATTTGGGGGATCTCCTTCCCCTTCCCTCTGGCACGGAGGCAAATCCCATCCTCTCCTTGTCCTTCCTCCCCCAGGCAATGAGCTGGAGACAGAGATCAGGGAGGAGAAATCGCCCTGGCAGAACACTGCAGAAGAGGCCATTTTGAGCGCCTCCACGGCACAGGAATCCAACAGAGAAGAGAAGCCCCAGAGATCCCACACGAGGAGGGGCTGCAAACCCAGCCCAGGGTGCTCTGAGGAGGAAAGACCCTCCCTGTGCCGGGAAGGCGGCCAGAGATCCAGCCGGAGCTCAGAGCTGGTGGAGAAGCCTCAGGTGGTGGAGAAGCCCCACATGTGCTTGGAATGTGGGAAGAACTTCAGCCGGAGCTTCCACCTCCTCCGCCACCAGATGATCCACACAGGGGAACGCCCCTATGAGTGCTTGGAATGTGGGAAGAGCTTTAGCCGGAGCTCCTGTCTGATCCGCCATCAGATAATTCACACTGGGGAACGGCCCTACAAGTGCAAGGAATGTGGGAAAAGCTTCAATGACCGCTCCAACCTCCTCACCCACCAGCGCCTGCACTCCAGGGAACGGCCTTACCAGTGTGGGGAGTGCGGGAAGAGCTTCAGCATCAGCTCCGACTTGATCCAGCACCAGAAGATCCACAGTGGAGAACGGCCCTACGAGTGTACTGAGTGTGCGAAGAGGTTTCGGACCAGTTCCCATCTCCTCCTGCATCAGCGGATTCACACAGAGGAGAGGCCCTTCCGCTGCCCCGACTGCGGGAAGGGCTTCAAACGCAACTCCCACCTCGTCGGCCACCAGCGCATCCACTCCGGGGAGAGGCCCTACGAGTGCCCTGAGTGTAGGAAGAGCTTCGCCAGCAGCTCTAACTTGACCCAACACCAACAGTCCCACTTGTAAGGGAAGCCCTGTGAGTGCCCCGACTGTGGGAAGAGCTTCGTCTGCTGCTCCAGCTTTATCACCCATCAGAGAACCCACATTGGACGATTCACAGTGACCCTCACTGGACTGAGACCTGGTGATCCATGTTCCAGGTGGCCTGTGTATTGGGTTTGTGTGGCCAAGTTTTGGAAGTAGGGGGCTACAGGGGTGGCTTTTGTGAGCAGCTGCCAGAAATTTCCCTGTGTCCAGCAAAGTCAAGACCAGCTCCTGGATGGATCCACAGCTCGCCAACACCAAGCCTATCAGAGATGGCAGTGACACCTCAGCGATAATGGATTCAAGAAAGAAGAAGTTCTTGTGCAGATGGAATTGGGTCCAGAGAAGAGCAGAGTGAGAACATGTGAGTGGAACAGCTCTGCAGACAGCCAAGGCAGTGCAGAAGGAGGGGCAGGAGCTGCTCCAGGTGCCGGAGCTGAGAATCCCCTGCAGCCCCTGGAGGAGCCCATACAGGAGCAGGGGGATGCCCGAAAAGAAGGACGTGAGCCCATGGGCAGCCTGTGCTGGAGCCGCCTCCATGCAGGGCCCTGTAGATCCCTGGGGAGAGGAGCCCACGCTGGAGCAGCTTTGCTGGAAGGACCTGAGGCCCTGTGGGGACCCAGGCTGAGACAGGGGAAGGACTCCCAACTTCTCTGCCTGAGCAGCAGCAGGAACACCGTGTGATGAACTGACCGTGACCCCATTCCCATCTCCCTGTGCTGCTGGAGGGAGGAGAGAGAGCCCAGGAAAGGGGGAAGGCTGGGGGAAGGAGTTTTTATTTCCTTCTCATTATCCTGCTCTGATTTGGTTGGTAATAAATTGAGGTCCTTTTCCCAGGATGAGTCTGTTTTGCCTGTGGCAGTGTTTGGGGAGCAATCCCTCCTGGTCCTTATCTCAACTCCTGAGCCTTTCCTTTTATTTTCTCTCCCTTGTCCAGGTGCAGAGGGCAGGGACAGAGCAGTTTTGGTGGCACCTTGCATCCAGACAGGGTCAACCCGCCGGAGGGAGTTAGAAGTGGCCTGTGGGGGTCCCTCGTTTGGGGGACATCCCCCCTGGAGCAGGGTGTCCCCCCTTGGGGGACATCCCCCCAGCCGCAGCCCTCGGGCAGCGCTCAGCCAATGAGAGCGCGCGGCGCTGATGACTCACCGGTTCAGCCAGGCAGACGTGCAGCGCTCAGCGTTTCCCACCTGGACTCCAGCTGTGTCCCCCGACCCCAGCGCCCCCTGCCAGGGGAATTTGGGAAGGGAACACGTGGAGGGCGCCCAGGCCGGGCCCCCCGAGCTGTCCTGGCGGGGGCAGCTGCAGCGGGGGGAGTGCAGGCGGGAGCCCAGCCCTGCCCGGCCCTGCCCGGGCATGGCTGATGCTGCCCGCCCACGCTCCGTACTGGTCCAGACTGGTGCTCCCAGTGCCTTGGCTGCTTTGGGGCTGTCGGCACCTGCCCGGCACTGGCCATGGGGCGTGTGGCTGTAGCTGGGGCTGTGCTGGTGGCACTGGTGTTTCTGGGAGACCCCTGGTTCTCGGTTGAGCAGGGAGGTGGGGGAGGGAAATGAAAGGTGTTTGAGAGGACACGTAAGGGGGGGTGATGCAGTGGGAAAAGGGTTCCCAGTGGGGGACCCTTCGCATCCCCCATCAGTTGATCTCTGGAGCGATTCCCTGGGGCTCTGAGGGGGGATGAGGTCCATATGGGGAGGGGCCCCAATCCCCCTGTCCATCCCTTGGAAGCAAATGGGGGACTTCCCCTCATACGGCAGCTGGTGCTGCAGCAGCCGTGTGGCAGAGTGGGGGCTGGAAAGGGGGGTCCAGAGTGGCCCCCTGAGCTTCCAACCTGATGTAGGGTGGTGGGGGCAGGGGGGTGCATCCCCCAGCTTGCCTCCTTGCCCACACATGGGTGTTCCTGTGAATGGGAAAAGCTCAGTGTCACTTCCTGAATGGCCCTAAGTGGGTGAGGTTCATGGACAAGAACATCTATAACCTAAAGCAGCTTCAGCTCTTCAACAGTGATTTGGGCACTTTGTGGGGACACCCCGTATGGGAACACCCAGGCCCAGTACTGGAACACCCAACTAGAATTACTGGAGAAGAGATGGGCTCAGGTACTGCAGTACAGGGATAGGTACTGTTGGCACAACTATAAGATCATGACCCCAATCACCTGGCATGAGCAGCCCTATTTTTGAGGAAAACTCCCCCAAATCTCCACAAAAATCCCCCAATCCTCCTGATTATCCCCTAAATCCCAAATTCTCCTTGAAATCAAATTGAAATGGTTGGGGTTTGGAGATCTTTGTTTAATTACTTTTTTTAATTACTTTGTTTAATTATTTTAATCCCAATTTCATCTGTTTGTAAGAGATGAAAATGGCTCAAAAGGAAACAAAGGCCCAAATAAAAGGATTTACATGTCAGTGTTGTGTGAGTATCTCTGTTGCTGGGTTGTTTGGGTGGGAAGAGCCCTTTTTGGAGCTTTTGATTTTAATACTTTTGTCTTCGCACCAATCCATCACCATTTGTCTGTGGAAGATGCCTGTGGGCCATAGAGAATTAGAATCATGGAATTAAAAAGACCTCTTGGTTGCAAAAGACCTCAAAGATCATCCAGTTTTGCTTGATGCCTCCTGAAGAAATGAGTGGTGGTTGCTGGTGAGATTTTTTGGGGTCTAAACTCAACAAAACTGTTCTTCCCAATGAATTTTCCAATGTTGGTCTGCATTCTAATGGATGTTCCTTTCCCTGCATTCATCAAGGTGCCTGCGGGGAACAAGGAGGATGTGGAGATTACTAGCCAGGTGTCTTCCCAATGTGGATCACTCAGAACGTGGGTTAGCAGGTCTCTGCCCAGTGTGGTTCACCGGGAATATTGGTCAACATGTCTTTTTCCAATGCAGACCACCGGGTCTCTGCCCAATGGGGGTCACTGTGGATCATTCAATATTTGTTCTCCGATGGGTGATAAAGTTGGACAAAGCTCTTCCCGCAGTCAGGGCACTTGCAGGGCTTCCCTTACAAGTGGGACCACTGGTCTGAGGTCAAGGCACCACTCTGGATAACGGGGTGGGAGCTCTAGCTGAAGCTCTTCTCACACTTGGGACACTCACAGGGCCGTTCCCCAGTATGGACCTTCTGGTGGCAGATGAGGTGGGAACGGTCACTGAAGCTCTTCCCACATTCCAAAGACCTATACGGCCATTTCCCTGTGTGGATCTTCTGATGGCGGATCAAGATGGAGCTCTGAGTGAAGCTCTTCCTACATTCCTCACTCTCATAGGGCTATTTCCCCGTGTGCACTCACTGGTGAATGAGGAGGTTGGAGCTGTTGCTGAAGCTCTTCCCGCATTCCAAGAAGCACTGGTAGGGTTTCTCTTTGGTGTGAATATGCTGCTGGACCTCCAGGTCAGAGCTCTGGCTGAAGTTCTGGCTGCCTTCCTGGCACCGGGAGGGTCCTTCCTCCTCAGAGCATCAAGGGCTGGGTTTACAGCCCTTCCTTGTGTGGGATCTCTGGGGCTTTTCCTCCACGTTGGATTCCTGCGCCGTGGAGCCGATCAAAACGGCCTCTTCCACAAGGTTCTGCTGCAGGGATTTGTCCTTCCTGGTCTCCGTCCTCAGCTCCTGGGGGAGGAAGGACAAGGAGAGGATGGGATTTGCCTCTGTGCCAGAAGGAAGGGGAAGGAGATCCTCCAATCCATCCCCGGCAGGACAGCATCGGCAGTGGGGTTGTCCTGCAGCCCAGGGCACTTTTCAGTTAAAAGATAGAGCAGGGGGAACAATGCAGTGACTTCCTCCTCACTTGCCTGTGCGAGAAAAAAAAACAATGCTCACTTTTTAATTTCAAAAGGTTTATTAAAAACCTTAGTGGAATACAACAGGAGATTGAATAAGGAGAAACAAACAGCGCTGGGAGCAAGGGCTCAACCACCATGTGCTCGTCTACAAAATGGATGTTCTACTTTTTATACCCCCAGCCCCTTGTAAAGTCTTGTCAATCGGCTCCTTCTTTGCTGCTCAGTGGTGATCACTTTCTTACACCTTGATTGGAAGTTGGGAGTTGCCAAAGGACCAAGCCAACTCTCCCAAATACCCCAGCTACTAGGACTACCCCGTGATAACAATGTATGGGGGAGGGGGAACACACCTATCATCTACAGAACTTCTCTTAACATATTCACCCCTTAATTGTGAGAACCAATTATTACATTATTTACCTATAACACCCGGGTGTCCCGGGGCATCTTCCTCTATCGCAGTCTGGCTCACTGCGACCCTGAGTCCGGTCCAGACGGGGGAACATGGCAAAATAGAGGGACAGGAACTATGGGATTGCCCAAAAAATAAAGAAGTTTAATAGCAAAATAACAAACGCAGAAACCGCACGATCTGAGGGGCAAGATCCAAAGACAGGGGGGTGTGGTGAATGTAACAATATATATGGGCATTCTGAGGGCGGGGTCCAATTATGAACGCAAACTCGGAACATGACCTTATATGTGACAGGTCCTAAACCAACTGAGAACAAGAATCAGAAACGTGACCTAATACAGAATAGTTCTATTAACATATTGACTCCCATGACCACATTCGTCTCGCCATGACCTGACCAGAGATCGCTCTTTCAGTATCCTGTTTCCCATGGTCTCAGGTTGATGCCTCCTGTATATGCCACTGAGGCTAAACCACCATTCATCCCAGCCGGTTGTGTTTCTACATTCCTCTTCCTTGCAGCCTCCTCCTCCATCTGCCCAAGTTTTGGAATAAGAAATCCTTTTATGGGAGGATAAACAAGGTGTGAGCATGTTGGGTTGGAGATTCCTCCTGCCCAAGTCTATCTCTAGAAGTCACCAGGCATCTTGTGTCCATAAAAATTTTCAAAACACCAAGATTCAGCCCAAAACCCATCTCTGGTCTCTCCACTTTGAGGTTCTTGGGTTCTTGCCTGTGCTGCTGAAGGTCCCATGCGGCACCGCGAGCTCTCCGCTCCGCGCCGCTGTCCCTGCAGAGTGCCTCCTAAGGGACGCACGCTGGAGGTTGGGTGCGTCGAAGTGCGTGATAGATAACACGAGCAGCAGTGAGAAAAGAGAGAGGGAGACTCTCTGGGCTGTACACACCAGGGCTTATTCTCAGTACAACAGGGGCCAAAGAGCCCCGAACATAGGAGGGTTCAGGGTTATATAGGGTATGAGGGTAGGAGTGGTTTCGGGGAACAATCCAATGAGGATAGGGAAGGTAGGAGCGTCCAGGGAGGAGCAAGGGGCCCCACGCCCTATTAGGACACAGGGGGAGGAATACATAAACTCGGGGCCAATCAGGGAAAGAACTGGGGAGAACTTTCCAGAACTGGGGAGTAAACTAGGGATGATTGAAGGGAAGACTGACAAGGCTCGGGGAAGGTTCTAGAAGGATAGGCGGGAAAGGGTGACATAACTGGGGGAGGAGAGCAACTGCAGGGGGAGGAGGAGACTATACAACAGTCTGTATACTGTTGTATACAACAGTCCAGAATGGGTGCCATGGGATGCAACAGTCCCACGTGTATTAGGGGTTCCCTGTCTCAAGCCTGCTAGCAGTCCCAGGAATTGTCCCTCTTCAGACTCCCTCTTTGTCCAGCCTACACTTTAGTGAGCTCCGTGCCCCTCTGCGCTGTTGGGCTCCCCCTCTCCTGGCCCTCCATTCCAAGTTCTGGAGTACCCGGGGCTCTCCCTAACTGCGTTACCCCCACCTCCAGTCTGCCAGGGGTCCCACAGTTCCAGTATTGTCCATTTCCATTTTTCCCACTCCAGGGGTCCCAGGCTTTCCCACATTTGGCTCTCCTGGGGAGTCTGCAAAACCGGCATTCCACAACCCCCGGCCAGCACCAGGCAATTGCTGGCAGCAGCCACAGGGTCCTCCCCAAAAACAACAGTCTTTGGGACTGCCCAAGATACTTGAGGCAAGCTCTCTCTCCCTGGTCACCTGAGGGATGCGAGGGGCCGATCCTCCTGGGGCAGGGGGGCTGCCGTTGTAGTAAACAGTGGATGCACATGGTACCTCCTCTCCCTGCTCCTCTTCCTCCTCTTGCTCATCCTCTATCCTTCCTCTCCCCCCTCCTCTTCCTCCTTCTCTATCCCTACAGCTGCAGGCCAGGAGCTCTCAGGTCAGCAGGGGAGCTGGACATGATGGGAAAATGGGGGAAGAGAGGAGAAATATGGGAGGGACCCCAAAAGGAGCAAGAGAGAGGGTAGGCCACCCCCAAACTGAGCGGAGGGGAACTGAGGTTGTGGAGGACGATGGGACAGGGGTGGGAGGGGGGATATAAGAGGGATATAAAAGAGATTTTTCAGCGCAAAACATGTTTCTATGGGGGTCCCTTCGTGTTCCTCGTCACTTAATCCCCGGAGTGGTTCCTGGGGGCTCTGAGGGGGTAGATCCACTCTGGAGATTTCCCAACCCTCCATCCATTGGGGGGGTTCCCCCCACCCAGCAACCAGTGCTGCAGCAGCTGTGTGGTAGAGTGGGGTGTGAAAAAGGGGTCAGGGGTGGCTTCCTGAGCTCCCAACCTGCTGTGGGGTGCGGGGGGTTGCTGGGGCTTGAGGCATCACTGACCTGCCTCTCTGCCCATAGAGGGGTGTTCCAGTGGATGGGAAAGGCCGAGTGCCACTTACGGAACGACCCCAAGCAGGTGAGGTCCATGGACAGGAACAGCTACAACAAGGAGCAGCTCGGGCACTGTTGTGGGGACACCTCCCTCCGCCTTCGCTACTCACCAGCACCTGCACACAGGGAATGGCCTTACAAGTGTGGGGAAACCAGGAAAGAGCTTTTGGAGCAGCTCAGCTTTCATGAAGCATCAGCAGACACACTCAGGGAAGGGTCCATCCACCCTTCCCCAAGCCAAAGCATGATCTGAGAAATGCTCTTTAGGCCTTGGCCTTGATGATCATGTGAAAAGCGAGGTTCACTTTCCTGGTAAAATTTTAAAAGTTTAATATTAAAAAAAAACAATAGGAGACAGAAATAAAGCAAAGGGTCACTGCAGGTGCTTGGCATTCAGCCCAGAGCACACTTACTATCTTGGAAACACTCTTTAAATACTTCTTTCTATTGCCTCAGACTGCTGCATATTCATAGACTATTATGCATTATTCAAACATTCTTTGAGTTTAGGTGTTCTTTTGCTTGGTTTTAACCTTTGACTTATCTTCATGCCATCCTGTAGATTAAATCAATATATTTTATTTCTCTTTCTGGTTCCATCCTGTTGGTTTTACACTCCTTGATAACGAGGAGTCAATAAATCCTTCCTTTGGGGTTCTGCTTTCTGTCACTGTTATCTTCATCCAAATGTGAGGAATCACCATTCAGAGTCAGTTACATGGAGAAAAGCATTCTACCATCACATAGTCTCTATTTTAATATTATGCTATGTCCTAAGATATTTATCACACTACTAAGTTTTGTTAACAGCAGAAATAAAAACTGTATTCGTACAGCAAAGTTTTTCCAACATTATACATATAGCATTCATTTTAATATTTGTGAAAAACCAATAATATGTATTTATAACACTTTTGTCTCCCTTATTATTTTATCTTTTGCATTAAATGCTTGTGAAGTGGCCCCGGTGTCCCTCGTGTTCCCTTGGCGCCAGCAGCCCCGTCCCTTCCCCTGCTCCCCCTCCCACGTTCCATCCCGGCTGGCGGAGCCCTGGAGCTGCTGTGGGGGCCGTGGGGCTGCCCCGGGGGCCGCGGCCCGAGCCGGGGCCCCTTCCCAGTGCTCCCAGTGTGCCCGTGCAGCCTGGAGCAGCCAGCGAGGGCTTCAGCTGGGACGGCAGAGAGGCGCTGCTGGGGGGTCCCACCTCATTTTGGTTCCGTTTGTTCTTACCAGCATGGGGAAAAACAACTTTAGGAGTTTCCTGCCAGAAATCTCCCCCCTGCTGCACTCAGCCGAAGAGGTTTGGGGGTTTTCCCTTTTTGGGGAAATCAAAGCGATGCACCGATGCTCCTAATTAGGGGTGGGAGAAGTGAGGCTGCAGGGCTTCCCGCGGAGCCGGAGGCGCGCAGCCCGCAGGGCTGGGAAAGGCGGGCCGGGAGCTCCGGAGAAGTTTGTTTGCGCTTTCAGCTCAACCCCGCCTCGGGCCCGGGCCCGTTCCAGGGCTGTTCCTCATCTCCGCCTTTCCCCTCACACAGCCCGGGGGGCCCTGAGAGCGCGGGGCGAGCCCGTGCCGTGCGCAGAGCCCGCCCCTCGCTGCGATTGGCCGAGTGTGCCGTCACTCCTGGCTCTCGCGCGCTGATTGGGCAGAGCGGGGAGAAGCCCGGCCCCGGGGCCGCCCCCAGGGCGCCCCTGGCGCAGCAGAGGCGCCATTGGCGGAGCGTCTGTGCGGGCCCGGCAGCGGCGGCAGCGGCCGGAGCCCGGTGAGGCGGCGGCGGAGCTCGGAGGCGGCCCCAGCGCAGGTGGGAGCCGCGCTGGGTTCTGCGGGGGCTCGGCGCTCGCTGCGGGCGGAGGGGGCGGCAGGGGGCTCGGGCGGCTTCGGTGTCCCGTGTCCGGCCCGTGTTCCCCCTGGCCTGAGGGCGCTGCGGGAGCGGCTGCCCGCGGGCTCCTTCCCGCCGGGGCCGCGGCAGGAGCCGGGGCCGGAGCAGCGCGGGCTCGTCGCGGTTCCTGTGGGGAGCACGGAGGTGGCTGCCCTGTCCCCGGCACTGTGCGGGGAAATTCCCGTGGCCGGAGGTTTCTGTGCCCCGAGGAGACCGAGGAGTCCTGGAAAAGTGACTTTGTTCCTGACCAAAGGGAGAGGCCGTGCGGCATTTGCCATGCGCTCTCTCCAGTTGTTGTAGCACGCAGCCTCCTTTTTATCCTCATTTTCCCGGCCGCGTCTCCCCCTCCCTTTGCCCACTGGCAGAGGTACTTGCAAGGTTCAGACTACCCGCTCCGCCTGCTGCATGTCCTCGTTAATGTGCACCCCCCCTTTTGTATAATATGCCGTATTCATGGCTCTGTTAAGTCTTTGTTCTTCTCGAAGTTCAGGAATTTAGCGGGAGTTTGTGTGAGCAGCAGTCCGTGCTAATTAGTAACATTTCCTGAAACTGATGGTTTCTCTCATTACTTCCTTATCTATAAGTCCCTGGCCCTATCTCCAAGCAGATTCACTCATTGACTCTGTTTTTTCTTACTGAGTCCTCTTTGGGTCTGGGATTATTCTCGGTGACCTCATTCCGTGTCCTTGTGTGGCCGTTTGTGGATCAGGAGGCCTGGCTGCCACCTGCATGCCCCTGCTCCCCTGCTGAACGAGCTGCACGCTCAAGGTGTCGTGCATGGTAAAAAGATGAGAGTTGCTGCAGCACATAAGAGGAGAAACAGCATTCGTTTAACCCATGGTGTGTCGGGGAGCCACGAAACCGTGTCCTATTCCCATCCTTTCCACGTTTGGACCAATACATAAGTTGCTTTCTTATTTCCTTTCTTATCTGTTCCACCACTTTTCCGTTGTCATCTATTTCCAAACAGCATCTTGAGTCATTTAATTTTCCACGAACTGCTCCTCCTTCTCCTAATAGATAAACTGAACCCATCCCATGGTAAAATGTCAGGTTCTTCATCTGAGTGGATTGGTTGGCAGGAAGGTCAGGAGCTGGAACTGTCTGGTTGGTTATTTTTTCCAGGACATCTTATAATCTAATTATGCCACTTAAATGATAAATGGGTTCTCTGGCACCTGATATGAATTCTTTAGAGTTCCCAGGGTCTGGTCCATGGTGTTACAGGATTTGTTCTGGTGGCCATTCATCTTTTCCCCATTGCTGGGTGCTTCCTTCAGCAACGGCTGCATCAATTGACCGCTTTTCTCTAATTAAATCATCACATATTTGGATTCCCAACTGATTTCTCTGAACTTGTGGTAGCAAAAAACCTCCAGTGCTCCAATACACCCTATATAACACAGACAGGGACAGCACATATTGGAGTGGGGAGAGGGATGATTCCCCTCACTTCTTTTAGTGAAGTTTTCACAACAATCTCCATTTGCTGTTTCCCTCTGCAGCTTAACCAGTTTCTGTTGCAGAGTCAGAAATGCTCCCCATGGGCTCTGCCTTGGGCTGTGCCAATTCCCTCTGTGCAAGCAGGCAGAGCTTGGGGTGAGGGCAAGAGGGAATCAGCCCAATTCCTCCCCCAGGCAAGAGACCCTGGTTCATTGTGCACACTTTGTCCCAGCAGTGTTAATCTGCATTTCTAAGGCTTCTCTCATGGCTGCCTGGAATGAAGCTTCTCTTCCAGAGCACTCATAGGATGACTCACATGTGGCCCCCCAACAATCTGCTTTCTTCTTCTTTTCCTAAACTATATTATAATAACTGTTTATGCATTAAAGGGTCACCTTTAAAGATGTTCTCATTTTGCAAAATGCAACCTAAAGGTGAACTTCGAAAAGTGCATAACAAAATTTTGCCATCACTAACAGCCACACACCAACATACGCAAAAAAAAATTCCACAGCAATTAAGTTTTTTCTATTTCTCCTTCTAGGACTAAAAACTGATTGTCACATCCGTGGCCCAAACCTAAGTATAGTGACAATATAAAAGTAGGATTAATACAACAAATGTTCTAATGCTATAACCTTTTCACTGAAACTACAGGAAAAACAGAAATTTAAAAAATACCTTTAGTGTTAGAGAGTCAAGGCATTACTTATTTCTGGCCAGGATGTGCGACAGAAATAATTTCATTCACTCATAGCCCAGGTGTGCAGAAATCATTCCATGACACGTGAGTTTTACTAGATTTTTCCTAAACTTTATACAGTCTGAACCCATAGAAATCTATTGGTTTAATGTCCATTGCTTCCAAGTTGTGTAGTTCTTAGTATTTGGTTTCCTTTGGACCCGGATTTCTTTGCCTCTGCTGTTAATTAGGTCCACACTCCTGGATTTCCTTCTCAGCCTTTTCCAGAGCAGGTGTCTCCAGCTATGCTGGGGGCAGTGTCTGGGGTCGATGTTGGTGGATGTTTTGTTGATGGTTGTTATCTTTGTGGGTATCTTTTGGGCTGTTCCCAGTCTGCTGAGATGTTCAGCTCATGTCCAATGAGTGGTGTAACATCCCTTAAAAATCCCTTTAAAATTCCTTTCCCCAAGGCAAAGGCAAAGGAAGCCTGAGTAGAGAGATAAGATTTTTAAAAAAGTGAAAGTTGGTGTATTTTCCAGCAGTCCAGTGCCAGCCGGCCCAGTGTGTGAGTGTAATTGAGAGGCAGAGTGGAATTCTCCCGCTGTCTTCCCCAGCAGCTGTGGCGAGTGCAGGCACAGGAAGCACTGAAGCTGGAGCAGTGGCAGCAAGGATTGGCCCCAGAGCGTGGAGATGCCAAAGGAGGGTGCCCAGGCAGAGGATTTCAGCAGAGGATCTGTGGGCAGGCACAGGGGCTTCCCCCGCTGTGCAGCCCTGGCTGCTGCTGCGTTGCCTTCAGTGCAGGCTCGGTGGCGGCCTCCCATCCTCCTCCTGCAGCCGGGAAGTGCAAATCTCCGGGGCTCCAGAGAGCCTGAGCCGAGGCTGAGGGGTCCCCCCGTGCTCAGCTCTGCTGGCGGCTGTTTCTGTGCCCAGGGACACTTGGCATGGGCCACGCCACTCGGCCACCAGTGGTGCTTCTTGGCACTCCTTAGGCAGGACCCGATGGCCTGCTTGGATGTTGGCAACAGCAAAGTGCCAAGGCAGGGTCTGTGCCAGCCCAGCCTGCTGTGGGAGAGATTGCACAGGAGACAGGATTCTGGCCACAGCCTGCTTTAAATACACATCCCTTATGTCCACCCTGCACTAGGTGGAGAATTACCAGTGTGAGAAACAACGCTCACTTTTAAAATTTCCAAGCTTTATTAAACCTTAACAAAAAATACAACAAAAGACTGAATAAGGAGAAAAAGCAGCTCTGGGAACATAAGACTCAACTGCCACCTGCTTGTCTACAAAATGGATGCTCTGCCTTTTATACCCTTAGCCCCTCCCAAAGTCTTGTCAGTTAACTCCTTCCCTGCCTTCCATTGCTGGAGATTACTTTCTTTCATCTTGATTGTAGGTCAGATGTTGCTATGCCACACCTCCTAGTAACAAGCCGGCCCTCCTCAAATGCCCTGATTACCAAGGGCATGCTTTTACAAGCGGGAGGGGAAAGAGGACTATGGGAGGACATATTACAGTAACATAACTATACATTTACAAACTTCTCTTAACGTACATCTTGTATTCATCCCTTAATTGTGAGAGCCAACCGTTGCATTACTCATCTATAACAAACCCCCCTTTTCTGTAACTTATTTGGCTTGAACAATTACCTAATTTTCAATTCCAGTGATCTGCTAGCATCTGTTGATGTGGGCAAGGACAGTGGGAACAGAAAAAATCTCAGGTTTTCCTATGGCACACTTATTAATGAATTGGTTGGAATGGACAAAAGCGGATCACAGAGGTCTGGTGTGGCTTTTTACTCCCATCTACTGTGCCTATGGGGTTGGTACCCATAGCAGGGGTATCTTGGTGGCGAGTACAGAGGCCAACTTGGTCTTGCCCTCTAGTCTCTGTTGTATTAAAAGACAATTGAGGAATGATAGAGGTCTGGTATGGCCTTTTTGCCCCCACCTTACCATGCCTACAGGGTTGCTGTCTGCAGCATGGCTATATAATCTTCTTGGTGGTGAACACAGGGGCCAACCCAGTCTTGCTGTCTATTTCTTGTCTTATTGCACTTGTTGGTTCCTAAGGAAACCGCCCCAGCACTTCTTATGCTTCCCTGTGTACTTCCCCTCAACAGATGCTTGCAATTCTCATCTGTTTATAACAGGACAATTACATCAATAACCGATAGGGTTCAAACTTCCCGCTCAAAGTGTTAGTCAAAACAGTCCTTGGGCTGGCTGGTGAAGCTTGACCCTACTTTTCGGATGCCTTGGTGCTTCTCTGGTTATCTCTAAGTCTCTGCTTGAGAGTCAATCTCGTCTCACCTGCTCTGGATGTTATAGTCCATTTTTTGGGTTCTTCTGCTGGGCCTTTAACTCTGTTGACATGAGTCCATCCCTGCTCTGCAGTTCGCATGGCTGATTCAGTGGTGAGCAATACCTGAAAGGGACCTTCCCACTGAGGGGTTAGAGGCTGATCTCTCCATGACTTGACCATTACCCAATCTCCAGGGTTAATATTATGAATTCTGAAATCTAGGGTGGTAGTTTGAGGAATTACTCCTTTATGCCTTAGCCCTTCTAAGGTCTGTGCGATAGACATATTTTCTGGCATTGGCTTCCCCTTCCTCATAGGTGGCAACTTTCTGGGGCGAGGTTAAAAAGGGTAGTCCGTACATCATTTCAGGGTGAGACTCCTATATCTGACTGGGGTTGGGTTCTAATTCTTAATAGAGCTAGAGGGAGGCATTTTATCCATTATATTTGGGTTTCAATTGTCAGCTTAACTAGAGTTCTTTAAAGAGTTTGATTCATCCTTTCAACACGACCAGAACTCTGCAGATGCCGTGGAACATGTAACTCCCATTTTTTTCCCAGGGCTTGAACAACTTGCTGTAATATCTTGGATGTCAGATGAGTTCTTTGGTCTGAATCAATTCTGTTCACCATCCCATATCAGGGAATTATTGATTCTAGAAGGGTTTTACTTACAATATTGCCATTGGCTTTAACAGTGGGCACTGCCTCTACTGTATGGATTAAGTGATCTACTATCATTAGCAAAAATTTCCACCATTGTACTTGGGGGAGCTCAGTAAAGTCTACCTGGATGTTTTAAAAGGGCCGTAAAGCTAGTTCTCGCTGTCCTCTGGGTGTTCTCCTCATGACTTTCTTATTCACTTGTTGACATATCACACAGTGTTTAGCTACCTGCTGAGCTATCCTGAAAATTCCTATGTAGCCCTGGTCTCTTAGGAATTGATCACTCAGCACTTGAGTACCCCAATGTGTTGTACCATGCATGCCTTCTAGCATTTTCTTGGCCAGAGGTTTATTTAACTATTGTCTTCCATCTGGTAATTTTTACTTCCTCTCATTATCTTTCTCTGCTCCTATTCTAAGAGTTTTCTCTCTTCTGTTTCACTAAATACAGGGACTTCTTGCATTTCTCTTATGGTGCTTAACACCATCATTATTTTTTTTGTCCCTGACTTGACTGCATTCTTAGCTTCTAAATTTGCTAAATTGTTCCCTCTTGCCTCCAGAGTCATCCCTTTTTGATGTCCTTTAACATATACTGTTGCCACTTCATCCAGTAATTGTAAGGCTTCTAATACCTCCAAAATAAGCTTTTTGTGAACTAGTCCCTTTCCCTTTGAATTTCATAGCCCCCTCTCTTCCCAAATTCTTCCAAAGATATGTACCAGCCCAGAAGCATATTTTGAATCTATGTACACTGTTTCTCTTTCTTGTGTTAATACTTCTAGAGCTCGTTTTAGGGCATATAACTCACATGCTTGGGCTGATCAGTTGGAAGGTAACTTTCCCTTTCCTGTGGCTACCAGTCCTTCATCTACATAGCATACACTGACACCCGGTGCCCCTGGATTACCCTTG
>VZSE01010510.1:489-13781 GCA_013398275.1 Promerops cafer
TTTTTTTTTTTTTTTTTTTTTTTTAGCTAGGTTCTTCTTACTTGTTTATCACAAAAGCTGAAAATAAAGCACATGAGCCTTTATATATACATTTAAACTTGAAACAACTCTAAACAGCATCTTCCCTTAGCATTGGCATTTTACTTCCCCAAGCTATTAATTCTCCTGTGGACCACAGATAATGGTTGTAAAATGCTAACAGTGGGGCATTACTTGGCAGAGCCCTAGGTTGCATAGCAGCGGAATTTGGCATCGTGTGCAGGGACATAGGATACAGCCCTGCATTTTGCAGCAGCGGGGAGGTAGGAGCAGGAGCAAGTGAAGGGACAGCAAGCGAAGTGACAGAAGCAGGAGATAAAACAGCTGCAGTTGGCAAAGGTGGGTGTAGAAAAAAAAGCAAGCAGAGTGGCTGAAACAGCTGCAGCAGCTGCAGTGTAGGGAGGAATATCCTCCCCCATTTTGGATACCAGTTCTGTGATTGCAATCATCATTTGCTTTCCGATTTTGTTTTAGGTTTTCTCCTTGCATAAGCCAAATTATCCCATATAAACCAATAACACATATGATTAGAATGATTATTTTCTAAAGATATTCTTAAAGATGTTAGATGGCTTTGATCAAATGTGTACCACAACCTGGCCAGTTTTTCTATGGATTTATCCTTGTTTTTGTAGTGACAAATGGGCATTCCTCCTGATACAATTCTGTAGCACACTTTTTCAACAGTTCTTTTGTTCCAGACTTTTTTTTTTGTTTTGTTTTGGTTTTTTCTTCAATTCTGGAGGATTTCAGCCAAGGGCATCCCCTTCTCTACTCTGGCCATATTCCCCAGTTTTACCTTGTTTCAGGAGCTCTGACCCCAAATTTCCTTTTTACCTAATTTCAGTGACTTGAACTCCGAATTTCTTTTTTTACCAAAATTCAGGTACCATTTTTTCAGAGGACTTAAACCTCTATTAGACAAACTCCTTGTCATCTGTTATAGAGTAAGGCTGGACTCAAACCTGCCTCCTTGGAGCACCAGATTTGAACCTGCATCCCACCTGCATCTGTGTCAGAATTTAAACTCATCCTAGAGAGAAAGCTTCCACTGCAAAGAGCCCACATGAACTCACCTGTCTGCCAGCAGTATGGACATTTGGAGTCAGGAGGATCCAGAGACGAGACCTAGGATCCCATCTGGGTTGCTATCTGTTTAAGAAAAGTTTAGACCCTGGCTTCTGAGGCAGAGTTGGTTTATTTCAGCTTGAGCTGGTGGCTCCAGAGAGGCACCCTGAACAAAGAATCCTGTGCCTTTATACCCTCACAGTCTGTGCACCTGATCTTCACATGCTCTTCACGTGCCTCACACATGCCTCTTGATCCAATGGTGATTTGTGGTCTGGGGTCTTCCAACACTTCATTGGATTCTTTCTTCGTGTCCACCTGGGCAGGCCATTAGCTGCTCTTATCTTCCAGCTTGGGCCAGCATTGGGGCCCTCTAGGGTCTCAACCCTTCTCTGGAGGTATCCAGTCTTCCTCTGTTTTCTCCCCTGCTTAGCAATTCATGCTGACAGAATTCTTTTAGAGTTCACCTCTGCTAAGTGTGGGGAATTTTTGATGGAATTAGAGAATTAGAGACGGGACTTCTGAGTTGCTTTTGATTATGCTATTTATTTTTCTTATCTTCTACATAGGCAGGAAGGGTGAGTTCGGCTCACATTTTCACCGCTTGGCTCAGAAGGTCCCAAGACCTCTTGTTACAAGACCTTTTAAGGATTTATTAACCAATAAAACACTGCCAACAAGGATATTTATGTTTTTGACCTAATCCTTAAATATTTTGTCTTATGGACTCATACTACAGTGCAAACTTTCTTAGCCAATCATGTTATGACACACAAACCCACAATACTACATACTAAAACTCTAAACTTTCCCCTACTTAGCTTAATGTGTCTCTGCTTTAAACTATAAATCTACATTCTCGCTTCTAGCACCTAAGTTTGGAAGCCTTTTCCAAGGTCTCAGATCAAATCCTGTGTTTAATTCTAAGCTTTGGCTTACAGGCCCAGAGTTCTGAGAGTTCTCTGCATTTTGGATTCCAACACTAAATTTTGAGCAGAGCCCACTCATTCTAAGCTGCAAGTAAGTTGCAATTAAACTTAAACTTACCCAATTAATTTCTAATATTCTATAAGTAAATTTTTAAAGTAAATTTATAATCCCCAGCACTTACAGTACATCTTCTCTCTTTGATCATAGTCTAACTTTTGGACATGGCCAGACAATCTTACCAAGATGAGGATTTGGAGCCTGTGGGACTATGTTGTCCTACGTGCTTGTGGTGACCAGCAGGTTTATGTATAATTTTCAGATGTGAATAAACATAGCTGAAGTTTGGTTGGGATTTGACTCCTGCTCTCCAGTGCTGACACATGCAGTCTGAGCTCTTGTACTCCCTGAAAATGAGTTTCCTTGTTTAGTAGAACTTTTAAACCCCTGACTCATTCTGCTTGGTGGGCAGGGATTTTGAGGCTAGTGAGTTCACAGTGAGCGTGCTGCAGCATCATCTTGCAGATGTATATGAGCTATGTTACCGGTTCACCCAGACATTTAATTAGTGTGTCTGAAATCTTACTATGCTGCCCCTCACCTATCAGTTCCTTGTGTGCTTAGGGATTTATAAAAGATTATTTTGCAGACACTCCTGGGCCGCTATGACTGGCTACTTGAGGAAAATCAGTGAAATCTTAGTTCTGCAGTATTCAGGACTTCTAGCAGTAGTAGGCCAGCACACTTCTCAGGGAATAGCAGCCTCTGCTAGTAGTCTATTATGTGGGGTAGACAGCAGGATATCTTGTTACTTTGGATTATGGGCTCCATTAGGTTGCCTAGGGCTACGTTTCAACTGAGCCCTGAACATCTACAGGATTGAAGCAGAATGCAGCTTCAAGTAGTTGACTGTAAGCCAAGAGGCATTAAGAACTGACCTGGTGTTAGTAAACCCCAGTGTGGTTAGCATCATACCACAACAGTACCAACATCTCCTGATAAATAATGTTTGATCATGATAAAAAACTCAGCTCTTCTGCCCAGTGCTTAGAGGCTCACTGTCTACTGCCAGCAAATTTCCTTTGCACACAAAACAAAACCTTTAAGTAACTGTATTGGGTTTGCATGGACAGGTTTTGGTAATGGGAGGGCTATTGGGGTGGCTTCTGTGAGAAGCTGCTGGAAGCTTCCTCCATGCCTGGCAGAGCCAATGCCAGGTGGCTCCAAGACAGACATGCCACTCGCTGAGGCTGGGCCAATCAGAAATGGTGGTAATACCTCTGTGATAACATATTTAGAAGAAGAAAAAAACAAAAAAGTTATTGCACAGATGTAATTGCAGCCAATGAAGAGCAGGGTGAGAATATGTGAGAGGAACAGCTATGCAGGCACCAAGGTCAGTGGAGAAGGAGAGGCAGGAAGTGCTCCAGGCACTGGAGCTGGGATTCCTCTGCAGCCCGTGGTGAAGACCATGGTGAAGCAGGCTGTTCCCCTGCAGCCCATGGAGGACCATGGGGATGCAAAGATCCACCTGCAGCCCCTGGAGGAGACCCACACCAGAGCAGGTGGATGCCTGAGAGGAGGCTGTGACCCCGTGGGAGGCCTGTGGTGGAGCAGGCTCCTGGCAGGGACCTGCAGACCCATGGAGAGAGGAGCCCACGCTGGAGCAGGTTTCCTGGTAGGGCTTGCGACCCTGTGGAGGACCCACGGTGGAGCAGGCTGTGCCTGAAGGACTGCACCCCAGGGAAGGGTGACTCACATTGCAACAGTTTGTGGAGAACTGTTGCCTGTGGGATGGACTTGCCTTGGAGAAGTTCATGGAGAACTATCTCCTGTTGGAGAGACTCCATGCTGGAGCAGGGGAAGGACTCCTCTCCCTGAGCAGTAGCAGAAACAACATGTGATGAACTAACTGTAACTCCCATTCCCTATCTCCCTGTGCTGCTGAGGGGGGAGAGGTAGAGCTGGGAATGAGGGAGGGGTGGGGGAAGGTGTTTTTAAGGTCTTATTTTACTTCTCATTATCTTGCTGTGATTTTGTTAAATAAATTCAATTAATATCGCTAATTCAAGTCTGTTTTGCCCATGATGGTAAACAATGAGTAATCTGTCTTTGTCTTTATCTCAACTCATGAGCACTTCATTATATTTTCTCTCCCCTGTCCAGCTGTGGAGGGGAATGATAGGCTTTGCTGGGTGCCTGGCATCCAGCCAGGGTCAACCCACTACAGTCTTTTTGGTGCTGTGACTCAGATCATGAGGATTTTGAGATAAGGATAGTAATTGGGAGAGGTAAAGGGGAAAACAAGTACTGAACAATGTTATAGAATAGAATGATCATGGGAAATTAACATTCTCATCTCTTTCCTTCCCAACACTTACTAATGTGAGTGCGCTATATAAGGTCAGATCTTGCAAAGGCCAAGATCTATCTGTAGGTTCCTTTTGAAATGTAAAGCTGCTTTTCAGTGCCCTTATGATAACTAGGCAGTGAAATCTTTGAAGACAGGCCTCGACAAATAGGACATTTTTAGCCTTGAATTAATCATTCTTGGCTCTTTGCCATTATTTTCTAAAAAGGGCAAGCAGACTTCTGATTTTTACTATTATATCCCTGTGTTTTGTTTTTATTTGTAGTGATCTTCTGAGCCCTCAATGTGTGGAACTACTTTGCATCTTGAGCTGAAAAAGCAAAAAATGACAAGTAATTTCAAAGGCTCTCCTTAGTTGATTTCAATAATGGCTATTAGTGGAGTTGTCTTTGTGATGCTATACTTTTGTCTTTCTAAAAATTCATAAATTATAAGGAAAAATTCATTTGAATACTGGTTTATCTTTTTTCTGTCCTTTCCCAGTAACCCACTTCAAATGTACTAATGCCATTGTTTGCTATAAAGATTTGTCTTTCAGTCTCTCTCTATGGAATAAATTGTATTTTAAAAAAGACCCACACTAAATAACTTCCATGTTATTGAATAGAAGAAATAGAGAAAGCCTTGAAGCTTTAGGTGTGCACTTTTCCTACAGCCAAGTATAGTGATCCTGTTAATTTTCGAATATATCTTCTCCTATGATGAAGTCTTCTAGAATATACCATGTTTCTTTCATTGAGAAGACTGTAATGAGGAAGTATAGTGTGATGGGTTGACCCTTGCTGGGTACCAGTTGACCACCAAAGTCACTCTGTCACTCCCCTGCTCAACTGGACAAGGGAGCAAAAATTTAATAAAAAGTTAATGGGTCAAGATAAGGACATGGAGAGATCACTCACTAATTATGACCATAGGCAAAACAGACTCAAGGGAAATTAATTGAATTTATTACCAATCAAATCAGCGTAGTTTAATGAGAAATGAACCCAAATCTTAAAAATACCTTCCCCCCATGCCTCCCTTCTTCCCAGGCTTGACTTTACTCCTGATTTTCTCTATCTCCTCCCTCCAGCAGCACAGGGGGATGGGGAATATGGATTTCAGTCAGTTCATCACACGTCGTTTCTGCTGCTCCTTTGCAGGGGAAGGACTCCTCACACTCTTCCCCTGCTCCAATGTGGGGTCCCTCCCATGGGAAACAGTCCTCCACAAGCTTCTCCAACATGAGTCCTTCTGATGGGCTACACTTCTGTCCTGGTTTAGGGCAAATTTGGGAGAAAACCTCTAAAGGGGTTCTTCTAGAAAGCAAATTCAAGCAGCCCCTCCCCCAACTGATTTGGGAAAAGATTTCCTTGGAGAAAAGTGGAAAAAAACCTGTTTATTTAACAGGCAAAGCATTCATCAGCGCAAAAAAAACCCCAAACAAACCCAATATTAAAAATTAAAATGTCTTGCCACTCCAAAAGAGATGACAAACTCAGAAAGTCCCCTTCATGGGCTGTAGCTCAACTCAGTCTGTTATCAGTCCTTCTGGTGCTGGAAATGCCGTGGCCCAGGCCCGGCCTGGTGGGCCACAGGTGCAAGCTGCCAGTGTTCTTCTGGGTTCTCAGTCCAGAGCAGGTTTAAACAGTTCCAAGAAAAAGAAAAACCACAGTCCAGGGAACTTCTCTGCCTCAGCTAGCTAAAAACTAACTAAAAGCAAAGGAGAGCTCTGTCCCGCTGTCTGTCCGTCTGCAGTCAACACAGTCCAGGAGGAGGAATGTGGAGGAGTGAGTGCAGTTTCTGAAAACAAACTGTGCGCTTCTTCTCTCCCCCCCGTTCACTCTCGGAACCAGTCTTAAAGGTGCAAAACTTATTTCTGGGCTAAACAGATGAATGGGGATACAATTCAGCATCATAAAGTCACCCCAGGACAACTTCATCACAAACTGCCCCAGCGTGGGTCCCTTCCATGTCACAAATGAGTGTTTTAAGTTGCTTAAAGTATCACCAGCAAAGGTATCGGCAAAAGCAGGTTTAATATAAAAGTGAAAGCGCGATAATGGTTGTTGGCAAGGTTCACTCTACTACTTACTAGATGTTAAAAGCACACAGGGAAAAAGCAAACTAAAATGTAAAATCAAGCAATCTAAAACCAAAGCCAACCCAGAAATTATCTATGTGGAGGCTGGGGGAAGGGAGTGGGGGTGGGAAAGGTTAAGGATAAAAAGGAATAAGGAAGACCCTCCCACTGAGTCACAAGGTTCAGAGTGGAGCCCCTTTCCAAACTTAGCCCTGGACCTGACTGAGTTTATGCCTTGTCCTGGGTACAGAGGAAAAGAGGGGTGGAGTTTCTAGCACTGTTTAATTCCATACTATCTACATCGTTGCTGGATGCATGGTTTTGGCAGGGAAAAAAAGCCGGGGCCGGAAACAGAAAGTTCACTATTTTGCCTGGCTCGCTTTGGAGAGTGTGTGGCACCGGGGTCAGGACCGCACTGGCTCTTTGCACCAGGAGAGGGCCCCACCGCAGTGGGAGAACATCTTGCATTGGCAACGGAGAGCCCCAAACACTGCTGCTCCACACTGGGGAGCCCCGCTAGGTGAACCTGGACTGCCGCTCAGCACTGGGAGAGCCCCAGCAGAGGCCAAAACCCTCGGCCAGAGTGGAAGGGGCTGCATGGACGCTGCCGAACACAGCCAAGCACAGTGGTTCAGAGAAAACAATGGGCAGCTTGGCACAAATGATCTATGCTCCTGAGGGATTTGTTTTGTCCTAGTTCTTCACTGGTTTTTGTTAAGATTGGGGGGGGGGCGGGGGGAACATTCAGTGGTGAATACCTTTTTGTGGGCAAAACTCTCTTTAGTATACTTTTTTTTTTGCTGTTAGTATTGAGATTTTCAGTGAATGGTCATTCGAATTTATAATCCCTCCTAGTGTTCCTCCATTATCGGAAGAGGCAGGGGAAAGGGAACATCTTGAGAACAGAAGCCACCCCTGTAGAACCCTGCTACTAAAATCTTGCCACGCAAACCCAATACATCTAGAAATAAGATTTAAGCTTGCATTTGTTAATTAAGGTTTTCCTTCCTGCCATTCTCCTTTTTAACTTAATTGCCTTACTAATGAATCCTCTTTCGGAGATCGTAGGTCAGGATCTTTCTCACTGTTTTCCAATTCGGATGATTTAATTGAAGAGATTAAATCTATAGGAAGATGACTTGAAACCAGATAGGAAATAATTGACTCCCTTATTATTTTCTCTCAGAGCAGAGGAGAAAAAATTATTCTCTTCAAGTGTTTTTGAAATGAAAGACCTCACTGACCAATTGATATTGCAAATTCAAGCTTTTAATGCTTTCACAGTAATCTTGTTCTGAATTTGTGCAGACTTTTAAGTCTGTCAGCAAGCAAGGTAGATTTGTTTTCTAATAATGCAGACTACTGCAATTGTTTATTGAGACAGAAATGTCACATAGTGTGGCTGCCTTATCTTCTTTTTCTCCTTGTTAGAGTCGGGATTAAAGATGAGAGACGCAGTTTCTCTTGTTTGGACTCAGATGCTTATTAATTCTTATCTATGTTTCAGTCTCATGAGTTGTGAGTTCTAGCTAGCAAAATGCAAAAATGGCCCTTGTCTTCTTCTTTCCAAGGTCTTTTACGCACTAACTATCCAATTATGAAGTGACACCTAAATTATTTCTATTTTCAACCCAATAACAAAAAACCCGAAGTCTGCACTGCGGACTCTTCTGTCCAATTATAAACTACCACCCAAAGTCCAAGAAGAAGGAGCTGAAGAAGAAGAACTAGCCAATGCCCAAAAACCTCCATCTTGCCCCATAGATATTATATTATTCTAAAACCTTAAACCCTAAGTTTTCCACCCTGTGATATTACACACTTCTATTTAAACTACACACCCATAATCTCAGTGCTATCACCCAATATTGGAAGCCTTCTTCACAGCCTCAGGTCAAATGCAGGGCTTTTCTGAGGGTCAGTGCCCCTCAGCACAGAAAGCCTGATGTTGGAACCTGTGCTACCCTCCATGGGTGCCCTCTCAGGTTTACACTTGCAACCCTCCATGGATGCCCTCCCAGGTTTGCTCCCCGAAGATCCCATTTTTACTCACCGGTGAGATTTTCAATGGTCCTTCCCTGCGGAATCTTCACAGACCCCCCCGGTCCGCCACTTGTCTGTTGCCTGGACAGTCTCAGGAACCCAATCGATTGCCCAGTGCTGGCCACCACCAAGGGGAGCTGATCACCGAAACTGGGTGAGGCGTGCCTTCAGCTCTCCTCGCTGCCCACCGCCCTGGGTGGTGGAAATATCCCGGACGAGTGCCCAAAATTGTTAGGAAAATTAATCCACAAATGCCAGAGGTTTATGGCCAAAAAGGAGACAGAGGAGTCCTGTAACTTTATTCGAATAAAGGAAGAGGCCATGGGGCATTTCCCCTGGGGTTTCTCGAAGTTTTGGAGGACGCAGCCTCCTTTTATCCTAATTTCCCGGCCGCATTTCCCTCTCTCTTTCCCCATTGGCTGAGGTACTTGAGAGGTACATTCTTCCCAGAATGCCTAAGATTCCCCTTTAATGTATAACCCCCCTTTTAGTTTTTAATTCTTATGGAATTTATGGGTTTTCCCCATTGTTTCTTTCATCTTTCAATATCCAATTTAATTTATCAGCAAACCTACAGTTTGTTTGTAAAGCAAATATCTTCTTTTCCATTCATCAATCAGTGGAATCCTTCCCATTGTTTCTTCTATCTCTCAGTGCTTGTCTTGTCTATCAGCAGACCAACTGCTTGTTTGTAAAGACAAATCTGTCATTCCTCTCAAGGCCAACAAGGTTATCAGGGGTAGAAATGATTATCAAGATACAATCATGAAAGTCTTAGAGGCCAGTTATGGACCAACTGGTTAATCATTCACTACTTGTTTGATATGAAAATGGTGTAACCGGTTATCCTTACCCAAAGCTTTAATAGCAAAACAGAGAACACCATAAGACAGTATATGGTCACTTCCATTTAGTTTTTAATTTGGATTTTTGTGAAAATATCTTGACTAACACTTCATCCCCAGGTTGTATACCACATACTCGTATTTCGGGTGGGCTGGGCTGATACCATTTTGCATACTTTCTTCACGCTTTGAACCCTTTCTGCATATTCATAACACACTGAGTCAGGCATTCATCTCCTTCCACCACGCTAGTCTTAGCTAGTCTGTAAGTCCCTGGTGTAGCTAAGTGCCTCTCAAAGAGAACTTCTGCTGCTGTTAGTCCTACAGGTTGTCTCAGAGTATTCCAGACATCCCAAAGAGCCAAATTTAAGGCTTCTGGCTATTTCAGATTAGTGCATGTGTATTTTTTTGCTATCTTTTCTTTTAATGTCCTATTCATCTTTTCTACTTGTCCTAAAGATTGTGGGCAATACAGTGTATGTAATTTTCTCTCTGTCTTCAGTCTTATATAGCTGTTCAATTATATTTGCTGTAAAATGAGCAACTCTATCTGGTTCATATAGAGGTTAACTCATTTCCCTTTTCTCAGATGTGCTACATGCATCAAGCCTACTAGTTCTGCTCCTTTTGTGCTCATCCTTGCTGGGAGCTGTTGTGCTTCTATCATCTGTGAAGGGATATGCGGAATAAATAGACTCCACAACCTGTTATAGTTATGAAGTGGGTATGTATTGTCAGCGCCCGGCACAAGTGAGATCACTCTCCTGAAAACTTGTGCCCTGAGCCCTGGTCTGAGTTACATATTTATTCACAAAGGTGTTCCATATACATTACATTGCGCAATTTCCTTATGCGTATTCAACCCCTGGCCCTGCCTCTCCTCGCCTCGCATGGTAATTAGATCCACGCCCTTCTGAGCATGCATTGTTCACGGTGGTGGTTGCACAGGGGTCTCTTGGGGGTCTCTGAAGCCGAAGGCCGTGGTCTTCCTCTTGATTGAACTTTTGAACTTTCCTCCTTTGCGCATGCGCCTTGGTTCCTCAGTGCTTATCTGGGTAAGTCTGTCGGTTTTGGTCAGCTTGGAGACAGAGGAGCCCCTTTATCTAGGTTTCTTGCATTCCTTAGTCCTCTCTTGGTATTGTTACAGTTCTTTCTTTATCACAAGAAACACCAGAAATTTACATTTTCCTATGCCCTTTGTACCATGGCAGAGGCTTCTTAAGTAACAGGTTAAAATTCAACACACAATCATACAAGCTAAAAATTTAAAGGCTTAATTCTTATTGCTAACTTAAGCGAACCCCAGAACCTCCATTTCACCTACTCCCGGCTCACCACAACACACCCAGACCATCACTATCCTTGTAGGTAGTAGGATGGGCCATCTGCAAATAGAACTGTATCTGGGTTATGTGAGGGAACATCCGTTAAATCAGTCCGTGGTTTACTTGGGATACGTATAATTTGCTCACTGGTGATGTTTTCCATCATCAGGTAGAGGCACTAGGCTTGCTGAATTCAAGGTGTTACATCTTTTTAAGATTCCATTATCTCCTATTAGGTAGATCAGTTCATATCTATGTGCCTGTTGTGGCATCAAAGCTGGGGTCACATACTGTCTCTCCAGTATTTCCACCTCATGTGGTGTCATGTTCCACCTATTCTTTCCAGATCTATTCTCTTGATTCAAAGAAAATCACTTGACAGACTAAACTGTTAAGAAAGCATTCCTTTACTCAATATCAAGAACATGCTAGAGGTGTCCTTTCCATAAGCACTTTGGCTCAAGCACTGTTCCCTCAGGTTTATTTACATTGTAATATTCAAAAATTCCCCAAACCATGCCCAAAATCTGTCCTCCTTGTTATGTAATAGGTATTTAACTTACTATTTCTTGGATTTTCTGTCCTTTGTGTTTTCTTGGAACAAGATTGTCACCTATTGTCCATTGTTTGGAACTGAATCCCCCTTTTTTGGGTTTTGGGGTGTTTGATTTCAGAGTCTTCCTCATCATGTCCTCTGTTTGAACTTCTAGGCTCGTGCACACATCAATTCCTCTTGTGCTGAGTTGTGCAGTGCTTATCTGGTAGCATAAGACTCATACAATTAGCCTTAGCAAGGCAACACTTAAGACTTTCATCTGGACAGGTTTCTACTTATTTAGTGCTCTGAAGGTCTTAGGTCATTGAGATCAAGCCACAGCTGACAAGGTTTGCTCATCTTCTCAGCCCCATGTTATCAATATTCCAATATGAGCTAATAGCAATTAAAACAAAGCTACGAATGTTGGTTATATGGTAAAACCAAACTATAGATTAAAAGTTACAAAGTTTAGGCAAAATTAAGTAAATAAAGCTTAATTATGAAATGAAAATTCAATGTTTTAGGCAAACTACAAAACCAAGTAAAACAAACTACCGAGCTAGGCAAAAATGCAGGGATCTTTGCTTAACTCCTTTCACTCTGTTGCTATTTTCCCAAAATAAAGCCTAAATATTTAACTTTCTTTTGACCCAGCTGAAGTTTGGATGGAGATGCATGGTGTCCTCTTTTCACTAGGGCAACAAATAAATGTATAGTGTAATATAAAGGCATTCTCATCACTACTTGCTAATAACAAATAATCTACACACTATACAAAACCTGATTTGCATGGTGATTTCATACCCTTTAAATCAACCTCCAATATTCATGGAAAAAATGGTAGTGGATCCAGAAAATCCTTGGGAAAAGCATGTTCAAGTCAGTTGCTGTCTTTTCCAAGGGAAGGCAAATGAAGGTTGATTTTTTTCATCTAATGGAATACTTCAAAATGCATTGGGCTAAGTATTGGTTTGTCTGCTTCTGGATATTCTTCTTGGTTTCTAGGGGAATAGGATCCTGTCTCCCTTTGTTTTAATGCATAGGGTCTGTGTTGAGACCAACAGTCCCCCATCTGTACTGGTCCCCGCCACACTGGCATATGCTTCTTAAAATATCTCCTGATGTTGGGGGCTGCCTGGTCTACAAAGACACTAACTGCAAGTGTGTCATTAAAGTTTTCTGATGACCATTGCCCTGCTGAGCAAGCAGACCAGGTTATAGCTGGCCAATTCTCCTGGCACAACATTATTGCACAGTCCTTGCAAAATTCTACTGTACCAAAAATTTTTTCCTAATTTTGCACAACCTTGGCCAAGGGCATCCCCCTAATCTACACTGGGTTTATTTCCCATAATTTCAAACACTACAAAGGACTTGATACCCCTTTTTACATGCTAAAAAAGGGACTTTTTCATGGTTTGACACTGGCCAAACGCCAGGCACCCATGAAAGTCGGTCACTCACACTCCCCTGCCACAGCTGAGCAGAGGAGAGGAAAAAACTAAACAAAGGGTTCATGAGTTGAGATAAGGACTGGGAGAAAACACTCCAAGGGCAAAACAGGCTCGACTTGGAAGTACAAAGTGAATTAATTACTAACAAAATCAGAGAAGGATAATGAGAAATAAAATAAGCCCTTAAAAACACCTTTTCTTCCCCCAACCCCTCCCTCCTTCCCACTGACAGCGCAGGGACACAGGGGGGTGGGGGTCCTGGTCAGTTTGTCACCTGAAGTTTTTTTCTGCTGCTCAGGGAGAGAAGTCATTCCCCTGTGAGACTGTGGGGTCCCTCCCATGGGAGACAGTTGTCCATGAACTTCTCCAGCATGGTTCCAATCTTGTGAGCAGCAGTCCTGCCAAAACTGCTGCAACGTGAGTCCCTCCCACAGGCACACAGTCCTCCCAAAACTGCTGCGGCATGGGTCACTTCCACAGGATGCAGTCCTCCAAGGACAGGCTGCTCCAGCCTGGAAGAAAGGGCCCCCTCTCTTCACTGTGTCTCCCACTGGATCACATNCCTCTCTTCACTGTGTCTCCCACTGGATCACATCATCCTCCAGGCATTCACCTGCTCC
>VZSE01010516.1:0-15397 GCA_013398275.1 Promerops cafer
GGGCATTTAGGGCTGTTTGGGGGTGTTTGAGGGGGATTTAGAGGTGTTTGGAGGCATTGAGCAGTGTTTGGGGGTATTTGGGGATGTTTGAGGGCATTTTGGGGTTGTGGGAGGTCTGCAGGGGTATTCAGGGGCACTTGGGGAGATTTAGGGGTGTTTGGAGGGGATTTAGGGGGGATTTCAAGGTGTTTAGGGGCATTTAGTGGTGTTTGAGGGCATTTTGGGGTTGTGGGAGGGTCTGCAGGGGTGTTTGGGGGGGATTTTGGGGTGTTTGGGGGCATTTAGGGGTTCCGTGTGAGGGGTGGTCAGTGATGGGATGAGGGCAGCGTTTCCCCCTCGGGCTTTCCGTGTGGGATTGGGAGGGTTTGATCCGGAGGCAAGGTGGGAATGACTCCACCCCGGGAGGTAATTAATGCCTGGGCTAATTGGGGGGAGCTCATTAAGGATGGCAGAGTTGACACGGATGGATATTCCCGGTCCTGAATCCAGGACAAGTCCGGGATCTTCCAGCAGGGGATTCTGTGCGCTGGGAATTCCGGCAGAGCACGACCCGCCCTCATTAGCACGATATGAATAATTAATCACCCAGATAAATTAAGAATGACTAATTAGGGATGGAATGCAGGCAGGTTTACCTGTGTGAGGTGTGTTGGTCCCGGTGGCTCCTCTGGTGCCATCCCTCCCTCCAGACTGGTCAGGGAATTCCAGAATTCCCGTCAGGAGGGACCTTCCAGCGCCGTTCCTGGGCTGTTCTGCTGCAGACAGGCCCCGATTTCACGCAGCATTTTTGGGTTTCCGTGTTGGTTTTTAAAAATTCCGGGTCTGTGTGATCTCATCGGGAATTCCTGGAATTCCTCTCCCAGCGGGTTCTGTGCTGGGTGTCTGTCACCTGCCCAGGTGACCTTGGAGCGATTCC
This sequence comes from Promerops cafer, assembly GCA_013398275.1. Lineage (NCBI taxonomy): Eukaryota > Metazoa > Chordata > Aves > Passeriformes > Nectariniidae > Promerops > Promerops cafer. The sequence continues at coordinate 917 of VZSE01010516.1, forward strand.
TTCCTTCTTTCCTTTCTCCCTCCGTTCCCAAACCCGGAGCTGGGTGGTGGCTTTGGGAGTAAACACAAGGATTAAATTCCTTTGGTGTATTTAAGGGGGAAAGGAGGAATTTTTAATGGATTGCAGTGTAGGGAGCTCTGGATGCTGGGGTTGTCCCAGGAGGGGTCACGTTGTGCTGATTCTCCAGAGCCTCAAATCCCACCCAGGAAGTGCTGAAGCAAAATTTTGGGAGGGTTTTCCCACCCATTCCTGAGTTTTCCAGAGGAAAATGCCTAAAGACTGGAAAACAGGGAAGGGCATGGGGTGGTGAGGGTGGCAGGGATGTGGGAACTGCTCTGGCTGGATTGTCCCCTGCAGAGAGCTCTGCTCCCAGCTTTTCCAGGGATTGGGGTTTTGATGGATTGGGGTTTTTTTGGAGGGAATGGGGTTTTGATGGGTTGGGGTTTATGGATTATGGAATGATTTGTAGCCCTGGGTATCCCCCCCTGCTCCATGCCCTCATTATGGAGTGGTTTAGGGTGAAGATTCCTCAGAGACCATGGAGTCCAACCATCCCCAGCTCTGCCCAGGCCACCACTGACCATGTCCCCAAGTGCCACATGCACAGGGCTGCTAAATCCCCCCAGGGATGAGGAGTTAACCCCTGCCAAGCCTGGACAACCCTTTCCACGAAGGAATTTTCCCCATATCCAACCCGAACCTGGCCCTCTGAGGGAAGGGGCTGGCCAGGAATTCCATAAGGAATGGGAGAATAAAGTTGAAAGCTGGGAATTGCTCGGAGCAAGATCCGAGGGGGTTCGGGAGGGTGGAAATCCAGGAATTTCTGCTCTGGCAGCCGAGCAAAGTCCCGCATGCAAGGAGTCTCTCCCATTCCCCGAGGAGCGAGCGCTTAAATCAGCTTTTCCTGGGAATGATCCCAGTTGGAATCAGCCGGGAATCCCGCGGGGTATCGGAGACGAGCTGAAATCCACTGACCTCCCGCAGCATCCTCGGCGTGTCCGGGCGTTGCTGTGGCTACGGAGCATCGATCCCACGGCGGAAAGAGCCGGGAATGCGCCGGGATGATCCCGCGGGGTCGGGGGAGGGAGGGAGGGGGCTGCGGGGGCTGCGGTGCCGCGGTGCAGCCGTGCAGGGCGCAGGCTCCAGCGCCGGGTCCTAGCGCCGGCATCCGCCGCACCTGGAACGAGGTCCCGAGGGAGCGGCCCTGGGGGAAAAGGGGACTGGGAGGGACCTTGTGGTTCTGCACAATTCCCGGGTGGAGTCGGGAAGGGTCGGGTTCTGCTGGCAGGGAACAGGGGTAGGAGGGGAGGAGACGGCCTCAAGCTGTGCCAGGTTCAGGTTGGATATCAGGAAAATTCTGTCGTGGAAAGGGTTGTCCAGGCTTGGCAGGGGTTAACTCCTCATCCCTGGGGGAATCTAGCAGCCCTGTGGATGTGGCACTTGGGGACATGGTCAGTGGTGGCCTGGGCAGAGCTGGGGATGGTTGGACTCGATGGTCTCTGAGGAATTTTCACCCTAAACCACTCCAGAATTCCATGGGGAGTGGTGTGAGATCCCAGTGGGTGACACCGTGTCCCCCCTCCAGTTTGTGTTGTTCCCAAGTGACCTGGCTGGGTGGCCTCATTTTGGGTGGTCCCTAATTTGTGGGGTGGGGAACTGGTCAAGCTCTGCAGAGGGGGACTGGGGACAAGGCCTGGAGGGACAGGAGCCAGGGAATGGCTCCCACTGGGCAAGGGGAGATTGGGCTGGGATCTTGGGAAGGAATTCCTGGCTGGGAGGGCGAGGAGGGGCTGGAATGGAATTCCCAGATTTGCTGTGGCTGCCCCTGGATCCCTGGCAGTGCCCAAGGCCAGGTTAGACTTTGGGGCTGGGAGCACCTGGGACAGTGGGAGGTGTCCCTGCCATGGCAAGGGGTGGCACTGGATGAGCTTTGAGGTCCCTTCCCACCCAAACCATTCCATGACTCCAGGATTCTGATTCCCCTCCCCAGGGGGACTTCTGGGGTCCCCTGGGAGTGTTCAGGGCTTGGAGGGGAATTTAAAAAGTCTTAAACTCGCTCTGGATTTATCTTAACTCATTAAAGACCAAATCCCAAATGCTAGTTTAGGCTTTCTCTCCTGAACTCAGTTTCCTGACAAACTCAAGCTGCTTCCAACCCCCAAATCAGCTTTGTGGAGGAATTTCACCAGGATATGTGTGTAAAATATATATATCAAAATGCAATAAGGTGGAATTTTGCTCCTGCTGGATAAACAGGGGGAGTTTCTGAAGGTTTTTATCCTCCCTCTTGCTCTCTGAGCTGGGGGTGTTCCAGCTGCTCAGCAGGGGGCTGGCGTGTATCCCAGATCCCAGGGAAAAGCCTGGAGGTTGAGGGGGAATATTTATGGACTTCTTTTCTGTGTGATGATGAATTAGACAGAGAGTTTGGGCAGCAGGAAATCCATGTGGATCCTGCAGAGCAATGGCTGGGGTGGTTTGTGGGGGGATCCATGGCCTGGATCGTGGCGTGGGTGGCACTGGGAATCCCTGGGAAGTGGAGTGGGTGGCACTGGGAATCCCTGGGAAGTGGAGTGGGTGGCACTGGGAATCCCTGGAGCTCTGTGACACCTGGTGCTTCCTCCCAGGAGAGCATGGATTGCTCCAGCCCCAGCCAGGTGTGACCCTGAGGATGCTCTGGGCTGCTCCATCCCAGGGTCCATCCCAGTGTCCATCCCCGTACACAGCTCTGGAGACTCGCTGAGCAGGTGGTACATGGTGTTCCTGATAAATCCCAAAATACCTGGGAAGGGGCTGGGATGGGGTCCTGCTTCCTGTGCCAGGGGTCCCCTGTGCCAGTCCCATCCCTGCTCAGTGCACCAGGAAATTTAACTCAGAGGTTTAGTCAGAGTTTGGGTGTGTTTCCCTGGAAAAGGGGATGCTGGAGTTTCTGGAAAACCCAGGAAGGTTTATTTATCCTGGGGATTTTTTTCAGCTGGAGCAGCAGTTCATCCCGACATGGCAGTGCCTGAGTTTGGGGGAAAACTGGGATTTTTGTCCTTTGTACAGAGCAGGTTTAGCCCCAAATCCATGGGTTGTGGCAAGGGTGGAGCAGCCAAGCCCTGTTGGTGGTTAGGGTGTTCCCAGAGGGCTCTGGATCGTCTCACAGAGTTTAATTACCAAAACTTCCCATATCCCCTTAATTCAGGCACTAATAAAGCTCTAGTCCCACCTCAGCTTCTTGTTTAAGCTCAGGATCCTTGTGGGTCTTTCCCAGCTCAGGATTTTCCAGGATTCTTTCCCTCAGGAGTTCATTTTCATCCCAAATCCAAGTAGTAAATAAAGCAGGAGATGGTGAACGGTGCCTGTGACTTTGTTGTGTTGAGAAATGGGATATCCTGGGAGGTTCCAATGGGATATCCGTGACTCGGAAAGGCTTTTCCAAATTAAAGGATTCCATGATTCTATTCTGTGATTCCAAGATTTTCAACACAGGTTTCCCAGAGAAGCTGTGGCTGCCTCTGCATCCCTGGAAATGTTCCAGGCCAGGTTGGATGGGGCTTGGAGCAACCTGGGACGGTGGAAGGTGTCCATGCCCATGGCACTGGGTGGGCTTTGGTATCCCTCCCATCCCAAACCATCCCGTGATCCTATGAAATTGTGTTTGTGTGGAAAAAAATTCCCCTGTGCCTCAGTTTCACGTGGAAAACTTCGACTGAGGAGGAGGAGGAGAAGGAGCCGTGTGATGTTCATAATTTGCTTTTTAAATTAACAACTACTCTCCTGCTCCACCTGGGAGCAAAGCCTGTCTGGCATTCCCTGGTATTTTCCTGGTTTGGGGTTTGTCCTGCTATTCCCAGAGCTCTTTGGGAAGAGCAGTGGGGAGTTGCCATCCTCTGAGGGGGTGCTCCCATAGCTCACCCCTTCCTTCCATCTGAATTCCTGCTGAAATTCTGTGGCTGTTTCCCGGTTTTCCTTTCACTTAGAGGAAACCTTCTTGAATTTGAGTTCCCTCTTGGCATTCCAGCCTCTCCTTGGGACTCAACCCCCGCCGTCGCTCCGTGGGCTGAGCACCTTCCAAGTGTTTGTATCCATGGCTCTTGTTCTGCTCCCAGCTGGGATCAGCCAGGATCCCAGAGGAGGATCCTGCAGGGGAGAGGAAGAGCAGAAATCCTTTAGAATTTAGGAATTAGGAAGAAATCCTTCTCTGGGAGGGTGTGGAGGGTTGCCCAGAGAAGCTGTGGCTGCCCCTGGATCCTTGGAAATGTCCAAGGCCTGGCTGGACAGGGCTTGGAACACCGTGGGATAGTGGAAGGTGTCCCTGCACGTGGCAGGGGGTGGAATTGTTGGGATTTAAGGTCTCTTCTCACCCAAACCATTCCATGAGTCTATAAATAGGTGACACAGGTGATATTTGCTCCCAGATTCTGGCAGGGAGGCACGGTGAGCTTCCAGTGCTGGAGGAGGTTTCTCCTTCTGTGGATAAAATAATTCAGATTTTCTAAATCTTCTAAACTGGTTTAGAATCTGAGGCTGAGGGGAAGGAGCTCGTCCTCTTTGTAGCTTTTTGGAGAATTTTGTGTGGATTTTGTGCGTGTGAAGTTTCCTTTAAACCAGCGTGGAGAGGAGAAGCAGCTGGAGCTCCAATGACCAGCAGATACCCGAGGTGACTCTGGTTGAGCTCCTGGTGGTCCCAGTGAGAAATTCCCAGTTTCCAGCTGGGTTTTGCGTCGTTTATCCCAGCTGGGTGTTGTTAAAGCTCCTTTCCTGAAGAGCATTCCCGAGGCTGCCGGAGCTCCAGGAGTGTTTGAACGACGCTCTCAGGGACAGGGTGGGATTGTGGGCAGGGGAGGAGTTGGACCCTTGATCCTGTGGGTCCCTTCCAGCTCGGGATATTCTGTGATTTGGGGGTGCTTCCATGTGTTGGGATCCCGGGCTTGGAATGTCGGGCAGTGGCCAGTCCTGGTGGCTCCCAAATCCCCTCGTTAGCCTGATTAGCACCGGGAACAGTGCCCAGAAGAGGGGTGAGGGCGTTAATTCGGGATCCGTCAGCTCAGCCAGGAACAATGGGACACAATGTCACCTGTCACAGCCAGGAGCAGGACAATTAGTGATCATTCCAGCTGCCCGTAATTAACCCCTTGGGCTCCATCCACCCACGGGTGGCTGCTCCCGGGGATTTGGGACAAACCCCGCTCCAGGGCGTTGTTTTTCCTCAAAATTCTCCATGAAGGGAAGAGCGAGCGGGGGCAAGCCTTGGCTGGGGTCACGGCGGGCGCCGTGCGGGAGGAATTTGGGGTGTCCCTGCGCAGTGGCCACCACAGGGCGAGCAGGAGGAGGCCTGGAGTGCGGCGGGGCCGTGGCCGTGCCGGTGGCCCGGTGCCTCCTCCTGCGGGGAGCGTTAGGACCCAGCGCGCCGCCGGCGCCGTGACAAGTCTGGAGCGGCACTGGCGCAGAGTGGCTCCATCGGCAGCGCTGGAATTCTCTGTATCCCTCCCTCGGAGCATCCTCGCCCAGAAAAGGGCTTCCCTCCCTCTGGTAGCGCCCGGCAGAGCCTCGGGGGAGGGGGGCGCGGGGATGCTGGGATCGGCCGGGACGCCGGGAAGCGCCGCTGGATGCTGCCGGCCGTGAGCCGGGAGAGCTGCTGGCTGCAAATCGGGAATCTCTGGAGCGCGGCAGCATGGCCCAGGGCAGGAGGCACGCGTCCGGCCGGGTAAGGGGGAGGGCTGACTCAACAGCTCCTGGCTCTGCCGGCTCCTATCGCGACAGATCGCGACGCCGTCGCAGCGAAAATAGCTGGGTTTTGTAGGGAAATCTCGATTGTGCTCCCGTATCCCTGGAATGTGGCACCTCTGTCTCGCTGACAATAATGCCGGGAGGGGAGGTGGATGCTCCGGCTTGTACCAGGGCCGGGTCTTTTGGCCGGAGTTACCTGCCCGTGGAGGTGATTACCCCAATTCATTACTGCGATTAATTACCCCGGCGGCCGGCCGAGCCTCCTTGCCGGGGCTCCGGCACAGCCTTGCCGGGGCTGCTCAGCACAAAGATCCCGGCGTGTTTTCCTGCCTGCCGCGGGCTCCCCTCCCTCCGGGCCGCTTTTCCAGGCGGCACGGAGCGATGCCGAGCTTCCACGGGCCTGGCAGGCGCTTCCAGGTTTTTCCGTATTGCAGCTACCCCTGGGCAGTGCGGTGCCAGCGGCCCCCCCGGCCCCGGGCCAGGCCTTTCCCGGGAGTTTCTCTCCCTGTCGCTGTGTCCCTGTGTGGCCGCCGCGGTGACATTGTGTCCCAGACCCTGGGCCTGGCTGTGCCAACTTGGCAACGACTCCAGCATGGAGCTGGGGAGGGCAGACCCTTCCCACCTCTCCACGGGACCCCCAGAGCCTCCGTGGGCACCGTGTCCTGCCTGCTGTGGGATACGCCAGGCCCGGAGCCGGTGGGATTTGGGCTGTGGCCGAAGGGGTTTGGCTGCAGAGGGAGCAGCTCGGGAAAACTTCCCAGCCTGGAGCCTTTTTTGCCCACCCCGGCAGGGTCCGAGTGTGTGTCCATATGGGATTTTGGGGGCTGGAGCCCCACACCTGCCCCCCAGACCTCCCTGTTTTCCATGGGGGAGCAGGAGGAAGGGGGTGAAATTCCAACCCGAGTCCTGACAGCTCTGTCATGACAGCCTGGGGGGGATTTGGGGGCTCCAAGGGGGTGGGGGCTCTTGGAAGGAGCCAAACGCTGGCTCCAAGGGCTGATGGAGATGTGGCTGAGGGAGCAGTGGCAGGACTGGGAATCCTGGGGGTCCCAGGAGAGCACTGTGAGTAGATTATCCCTGTTTGGCTCACATGGACTTTGGAATGGGCACTGCAGGGACCACACATGTGCTGGCCCTTCCTGGGGCTGGAGCCACTGGCCACCCCGGCCGTGTCCCTTCTGGGTTTTGGGGGACGCTGCTCCTGGTGTCCAGAGATACCCACACCCTGCCAGTTTGTCAGCCTGGAATCCAGTGCCACCATGGTGGTGAGGACTTCATCCCAGTGCCACATCCTGGTGTCACCCACAGCAGCCACCCTCAATCCCAGGGTGAGCCCTCCTTCCCACAGGGATGTTGTGGCAGCAACACCGTGGACTTGGTGCTGGCCAGGCTTAAACCCAGAATTATTCCCAAGTCTTTCCCTCTTCCAGGAAAAAGAAAAAAAAAAAGAAAAGAAAAAGTCCTTCCCTTTCCCTCTTCCTCTTCCTCTGTGGGCCGTGCCTGGAATTTGGATCTTGTCAGAGTTGGCTGCTCAGGATTCTCCCGAAACTTTTGATCTGAGCTTTGAGTGGCAGTTTGAGGCTCCATCAGTCTCAGCTGCATGGGGGAGGTGCTCCTGGAGGAACACTGAATATTCCTGGGGTGATCCACCGGGCTGGAGCGGAACGCTGCAGCCCTCAGGTTCGGATGGAGCACGGGGGTGGCCCAAACCGCTGGGAATTCATCCCATTTTCAGTGCCTTGGCACCAGGACCTTCACATAGCAGAGCAGACAGTCTGTGGGTGTCTATCAAAAAGGGGGGGAGATGGGAAAATGCTGGATTTTGGAGCCAGGCGGGAAGTTGTGGAGAGCAGTCTCTGGTGATGGTGGCAGCACAGCCATGTGCTTGTCCCTTACCTGGTGTCCCTGGAGCGAGATGGCAGCTCTGGGATGTGGGACAGGCTCCTCCTGGGCTGGTGGCTGCTCCAGAGGTTCAGCGTTCCTGCTTGTTCCTCTGGCTGCCCCATTCCCACCACCTGCCCTGTGCCCCCTGGATTCCTCATTTACTGGGATTTAGGAGCTTCCAGACCGAGCGGTGACAGGGCTGTCACTGTGAGTGGCCTCAGCCCTTGTCTCTTCCCATGTGGCTTCCCACAGTTCTGCTCCTCCATCCTCTTCCTTTGCTGTCCATTCTGGGACTGGGGTATCCCGAGTGTGTTCCTCTGGGGAGGTCGGAGGGGATCCACGAGGAGCTGGCCTGGGAAGCTGAGGAAATTCTGGGCTGTGTCACCACCTGCTGTGCCGTGGTGTCCCCAACGATGGCTGTGCCCATGTTTGTCCCTCAGGGATTGTCACCACGGCCAGAAGGTGTGACCACAGGTGTGTCCATCTCTCCTGGGATGGCCACCAGATCCCCAGTCACGGTCACCTGGCTGGGACAGTGGCTAGGAATGCCCATCCCACCTGCTTCCAGCTGGGACAGTTCTTCCTCTTGTAAAACCTGGATTAATCACGTTGGTTTGAATCTTCTTGGGAATTCCAGTCGGGGGTTTACCCATTGGATTGGAGCTTCCAGGTGGCTCACAGACCAATTTCTGATTAATTGGAAACAGAAGGTGGAGACTCTGCCTGGTCCTCAGGGATGGGGTGGGGTGGGACAGATTCATTCTGGGCTCTCCTTCTTTCCCCAAGTGTGAAAGACTCGGGAAGAGTTTCCATGGAATTAGTGCTGGTTGGGAGAGCTGGGAATGTTCCCCTGGAGAAGAAGAGGCTCCATGGAGAGCTCAGAGCACCTTGCAGGGCCTAAAGGGGCTCCAGGAGAGCTGGAGAGGGACTGGGGACAAGGCCTGGAGGGACAGGACACAGGGAATGGCTCCCACTACCAGAGGTACCCCCAGGGCTTGGAATGTGTCACATCCAACAGATCTTACCTGGCTGCAGGTGCCAAATGGACACCAGGAGGGATAAAAACTCCTGCTCCAGGAACCTTCCCATTTACTGGGGATTTGTGATTTTCCTTTGGGCTTCTTGTTTTCTTTGGGCTCTGCTCTCATTTTCTGTAACACCTGGGACGTGATTTTCCAGGTGCTCGCAGGATGTTGCTGCCAGAACTTTGGGAGATATTTGAGTTTGGAGCATCAATTTTTCCTTTGAGGTGTTGGGTTTCTTTGTTGTTTGATGGATTCTGGGTCTTAATATAAAATTATCTTGTGATGTTTGATTTCTGCCAGTTGTGTTTGGATGAAACCTGGAATTCAGGCTTGTGGGAAAACCCGCAGCCCTGGTTTTAGTCACAAAACCCCAAACCTGGTGGGTTCACTCTGCATTGCAGCCTCGGGAAGTGATGTGCAAGGGAAGGGGGTGGTTTCTTAAGATTCCAGGAGTTTCCAAAGTCCCCTGGGTTCTTCCACAGGCTGAGAATTCCCTGAATCTCCCAAACCCCCTGTGGTGTCCGGCTGTGGCTGAGGTTTGTCCGCAGCCGTTCCGAGTGAAAGAGGCTCTGTTTTCCTGGGATAAAGAGCAGATTCTTTGGCTGAAGCCAGGCCCAGAGTGACCAAAACTCCACATTTCTGCACAGTGACCAGAACCAGTGACACGTGGGGTGGGGGAAATGCCAAACTGGTCCCGTTTTGGGGATTGCTGGGAGGTTGGGATGAGCAGGAAGATGGAGCTGAGCAGGACGGGGAACATCTGTGTCCCCTCTGGGATAGAGGCAGTGAGACTGAAAGGTGTCAGGGTTTTGAGGATCTCCAGAAGATCTGGAGAGGGGCTTTGGACACGGGCTTGGAGTGACAGGACACAGGGAATGGCTTCCCACTGGAAAAGGGGAGATTTGGGTGGGATCTTGGGAAGGAATCCTTCTCTCTGAGGGTGGGCAGGCCCTGGCACAGGGTGCCCAGAGAAGCTGTGGCTGCCCCTGGATCCCTGGCAGTGCCCAAGGCCAGGCTGGACAGGGCTTGGAGCAACCTGGGCTAGTGGAAGGTGTCCCTGCCCATGGCAGGGGGTGGCACAGACTGGGCTTTAAGGTCCCTTCCACCCAAACCATTCTAGAATTCCATGATTAATCTGTTTTACTCAGGCTGATGCAGAGTGGGAGGTGTTGGGGGTGGATGCCAACAAATTCCCCAGGGATTTCAATAATCCTGAGGGTCTCCAGTACCCATGGAGTTCCTCACATCCATCACCTCACTGCTGCTCCAAGAGCATTGATCACCTGGGTAACCCCACCTGAACCCAGGTGCATCACTTGGAGTGTCCCGGTGCCCACTGAAATATAAATATGGATGTAATGTTTATGACAGGATCACGGAATTGTTGAGGTTTTAAATCCCTCCCGGGGTGGGGACTCCACCACTGCCCTGGGCTGGAGAGCCCTTCCCAGGAGGAATTTTCCCAATATCCAATCTAAACCTCCCCTGGCACAACCTGAGGCCGTTTCCTTTCTCGTGGATAGTGACAATCCCACCTGGAAAGCTGCTGGACCTTCCCACCCACATTCCAAGGTGGGATACCCCGAGTCCAGGCACAGGGGAGTGCCAGGAACACCAGGGGGGCCACCAGATCCCGACAGTGTGGAGGGATGGGACAATGACCTGTGTCCCAAACAGCCTGTCTGCTCCTGGGCACAGAATTCCCAGGCTGGAAAACCGTGGGAATGCTGATAAAATGGGAAAAGATGGAGCACGAGTTAGTTAAGGCTGATCGAGTGTGCCGCTCTTGTGGTTTTTTTTTCCCCCCCAAGGCTTATAAAAATGTTATAAAAGGGGATAAATCAGCTTTGTGAGGCATTGATGGTGGCTGTGCCATGGTTTGTGGCTCCTGTTTGGGAGCGGAAGGAATTACCCAAAATAAATGACTGGAATGACAAGGGAGCTGGGGGTGTTCAGCCTGGAGAAAAGGAGACTCAGAGGTGCCCTCGTCACTCTCTGCAGCTCCCTGAAAGGTGGCTGTGCTCAGGGGGGTTGGTCTCTGTCTCCAGGCAGCACTGACAGAACCAGAGGACACAGCCTTGAGCTGCACCAAGGGAAATCCAGGCTGGGTATTGGGAAAAGTTTTGTACAGAAAGGGTGATAAAGCCCTGGAATGGTCTGCCCGGGGAGGTGGTGGAGTCACCATCCCTGGGTGTGTTTAACACAGACTGGATGTGGCACTCGGGGCCGTGGTTTGGTTGAGGTGTTGGGGCTGGGTTGGACTCAATGATCTCAGAGGTCTCTTCCAACCCAGAGATTCTGGGATTCCCTAAAAAGGGGTGGAGGAGGCGAGCGGGAACGGAGGGAGATGAACCATCCCAATCTCCAACCCCTGTGTCCATCCCACCTTTCTGAGCCACGCTTTCCCCTGTTCCCCAGGCCTCCAGCACGCCCAGGATGAGCTCTGACAGCGGCAGCAAGCCCCTCAAGGTGGGCTCCCGCGTGGAGGTCATCGGCAAGGGCCACCGCGGCACCGTGGCCTACGTGGGGGCCACCCTGTTCGCCACTGGCAAATGGGTCGGGGTCATCCTGGACGAGGCCAAGGGCAAGAACGACGGCACGGTGCAGGGCAGGAAATACTTCACCTGCGAGGAGAACCACGGCATCTTCGTGCGGCAGTCCCAGGTGGGTGGGATCCTCGGGATCCTCGGGATCCTCGGGATCCTCGGGATCGTGGCTTGGTCGTTAAATATAAGGAAACAACCCAGGGGATTTTGGGAATCTCCCACAGGGGAGGGAAGAGCACACCCCAAAGCCAGGTGGAATCTCACCCTCTGCACAGTCTTTGAGATCCTGGAATGAAAACTACGTGGTGAATTCCCAGTTGTTCCATTCTGCTTCCCAGTGAAGTGCCCAGCCTGGTGCTGCCCTGTATTTACCACCTGCAGCAGGTGGGGTTTGGGATCGGTCTCGGATCTTTACCTGGAAGCAGATCCAAGGAATTTTAATTAAATGGTGTTTACCTGGAAGGAGATAAAACACATGGTGTGGGTGTAGCTGCTGAGGTTTGCTGCTCGTGTGCTGCAGCAGGAGCCAGGAGCTCCCTCCAGAGCAAACATCCTCCGGGTGAATTTCCTGTGTCACCTTCCAAGGGCAGAGAAGTGACACTGGAGCCCCCCAGCCCCATGTCCCAGCCAGCTCCTGTCCCCTCCCTGGCACAAAGCAGCTGGTTTGTGTCCCACCCCGTGGCCTCTCATTGCCAGGACCTTGGGATTGGGTGACAGAGGGGAGCTGAGCACAAAATGAGGGCATTTGGGTCCTGGGGTCCACCTCAGCATCTGCTGTCCCATCCATTGGAAGGGCCTTTGGATCATGTGTAGCCAGAGGCTGCAGCAGTGGCTCATCCAGGAGAGATTCCAGGAATCACTGTGGTTGGAAAACACCTTAAACAGGAGTCCAGCCATTCACTGCTTCAGCCCCTTTGTCACCAGCTCGAGGCAGGATGAGGGAAGATGATCCCCATCCTTTAAATAATGGGATGAACACAGAGAGCTGAACCCACCAGAGCTGGAGGCAAACTCACCAGGAAGCTTTTCATGTTCTTACCCAACCCAAACACTGGGGGTGTGTAGGAATTGCTGGATGGAGCTCTGCTGCTCTGCTGGGATCACCATGGAGTTTTCCCAAATGTGATTCCACCACACTCCCAGTTCCCCACATTACAACTGGACACATGGACCCAGCTCCTTTGTCCATCTCTCTCGGCCTCTCCTGCCAGCTGTGAGAGGCTTTGAGGGGTTTACAGGAAAAAAGTTGGGTCTGCAGGACCAGGAGGGACCTCAAAGCCCACCCAGTGCCACCCCCTGACAGTCAGGGACACTTCCACTGTCCCAGGCTGCTCCAATCCAGTCTGGCCTTGGGCACTTCCAAGGAGCCAGGGGCAGCCACAGCTTCTCTGGGCACCCTGTGCCAGCCCCTCCCCACCCTCCCAGCCAGGAATTCCTTCCCAAAATCCCAGCCCAATCTCCCCTTTCCCCCTTTTTGTCACCTCCTCCTCTGGGCCGGGTGTGCAGCGAGTGATGCTCAACCCCTGCCCCAAATTCCAGAGCTGGGGAATGGATCGGGACACACCTGGAGCAGAGACGGGAGGCAGGACGGATAAACAGCCCCCAAAACCCCCAAATCCCCCAAATCCTCCATCCCAGAGCAAAGCTGGGGGTGCAGGGCTGTCCCAGCAGGTCCAGAGCTGATCCCGAGCCACCCTGGGGCACGGGGAGGGTCCCCAGTGTCCCCCAGGGCACAGCGGGGGGACCCCACCCCTGGCACAGCAGGGGCAGGGAGGGGCAGGGGGTGCTGGGCACGGGCTCTGGGTGGGGCTGGATGCATCCCCCATCCCTGGCAGTGCCCAGGGTTAGCTGGGACAGGACTTGGAGCAGCCTGGGACAGAGGGAGGTGTCCCTGTCCATGGCAGGGGTGGCACTGGGTGGGCTTTAAGGTCCTTTCCCACCCAAGCCATTCCAGGATCCCCTGATTCTACCCGAGCTGGCAATTCCAAGCATGGCTGTGCCTTTTCTGGTGTGTGGAAATCCCAGATTTTGGCATCACCTGGAGCTGCCTTTCAGCTCCTGCCTGGCAGAGGAGCTCGATGGCCACAATGTGCTCAGTCTGTGGTGGCAGTTCCCAGTGTCACCCTGGATCCAGCCTCACTCTGTCCCTGTCCCCAGCCTCTCCAGCAGCTTTGGAATTCCCTCCTTGGTTGTACCTGCTGGGGAAACCCCCAGACCACTCAGAATTCCCACCCTGCATGGCTGCAGGAGTCATGATTTCCTTGGCATCAACTTTTCCTTGCTCTCTTTGTGGCTTTTAATTCAATTTCCATCATTCCTGGTGTTGGGAATCTTCCCAAAATGGAATTCCTGTCTGACAGCTTCCCAGGTTATTTTGATTTTTAAGCTGAACTCGCAGCTTGGATCAGGCAAATTCCTGCAGGAACAATTTGGGAGGTGCTGATCTGAGGCACAAGGATGGTTCTCTCTCAAGGATCTAATCCCTCCCAACCTCATTTTCCATGTTTATCCAGCAAAAATGCATCCAAAAATAGTTCACAAAGAAAAATCCCTGAATCTGGTACGGATGTTCCGGGCTGTCAAATCCAGACCTTTGACTTTCCTCATTGCCTGTGTGAATATTCCGTGTTCCCAGTGGGAATAAGGAGTGTGTGGCTGTTTTCAGGAAGGTTGATGGCAAAGCCAGAACGATGAAATTAAAAATCCATGCCAAAACCATGGGATCTGCCCTGCTGAATCCCCTCCCAGAGGGATCTACTCCTTGGTCTCCCTGTTTGGGAATTTTGGGCGAGGATGGTTGTTGTGGTTTTTTCCAGATCCAGGTGTTTGAGGATGGAGCGGACACAACATCCCCAGAAACCCCAGAATCTGCTGCCATGAAGGTCCCTAAGAGAGGTATGGCCCAGCTGGGAAATCCTTCCCAGAGGTGTGGGAAATCCTTAGTGGAGGGGATGGGAAATTATTCCTGAAGGGGATGGGGAATCCCTCCTGGAGGAGTGGCAATCCTTCCTGAAGAAATGGGAAATCTCTCCTGAGGGAGTGGGAATCCTTCCTGGAGAGATGGGGAGTCCCTCCTGCAGAGGTGGGAAGTCCTTCCCAGCTGAGATGGGAAACCCTTCCTGGAGAGAAATGAAATCTCTCTTGGAGGGGTTGGGAATCCTTCCTGAAAAGGTGGGAAAGCCTTCCTGTAAGGAAGGGGGAAATCATGGAATATTTCCCAGCGGGCATGCAGAGCCACCGAACCACTCTCCGAGCCTGTGGGACTGGAGCATCCCTGTGGGGTTGGAGCATCCCTGTGGGGTTGGAGCATCCCT
>VZSE01010522.1:0-111784 GCA_013398275.1 Promerops cafer
TGGAGTAAGGGATGGAGCAGGGGACGTCATAGGGAGGGGTGAAAGGTGGAGTGAGAGATTGAGGAGGGGGCAGGCTGGAAGTTCAAGTAGGGATGAGGGGCGGAGAAGAAGACACGGCGGTAGGAGGATAATGGGAGGAGCTAAGGCTTAGGAGGGGGGCACCCCACATCTCCCTAGATAGAGCCAAGCTACCACCATCTCCAACTCGGGCTGCCCTGGCAGTGCCAAGCGCCTCCTGCAAACTGACATCAGGAAATGGGGGGGGGGGGAATTTTGTTTCCCATGGAAAAGGTCCACAGTTCGTGTCCAGGGGCCTGCGCCAGCGCCCAGGGGCCTGTGGCCCCAAGTGGGCTGCCGCCTCCTCAAATTCCGAACAGAGAAGGATGTCTCCCAGATCCATCCTTTATGGGCCACCAGGCTGCGGAACGTGCAAATTATCTGAGCAGGTTCAAGGTGCTGTTGGGCAAGACAGTGCTGTGACTCTATTGCTGGGGACATCCCAGCTCAGTTCTGCCCTTCACAGCCTGCTGAGGGACATTTGTTCACAAATCTGTTTAGCATTTGATTTGCCATCACCTCCACTCCAGACCAACCAGGCTTGCAGTGATTTACTCCTGACCCTCAGCAAACTCCTCCTCAGTCTCCCACTGTGGCACACAGGCACTGGTGCTACTCCTGGACTCTGTGGAGAGTTTGCTGCCTGGTTATGGGGCCCACAGGTTCCACTGGCTCCCATCAGATTGCCCTTCATGGGCCCACATCATCATTTCCATTTCCACAGCAGAGCCTGACACTCTGAACAACCCCCAGCACACTGTGCCTGAGGCTGGGACACACTTTGAAGTAGGACCGTTGTCCTGTGAAGGTGAGGAGATGCTGGAGCAGCCCTTGACATCAGACAGACAACAGATAAGCCCAGCTCAAAGGGCCTATTTCCATCAGAGCTTCCCTCTGGGGGACAGGCCTTGCTCTTCCAGCTGGGCTTCCAGGAGGCCAGAAATGGGCATCTGACTGCTCCCCTTCAGAGCTGGTGATTGCTGGCACAGCCCAGGACACTGTGCACTGTCTGTGTGGGAGACTGGAGAAGTCCCACAGCACCATCCTCGTGGCTCACATGCTTGGCTGTTTTGCTCCCTCACAGTGAGTGCTGCTGGATCTGGTGGAACAGCCTGTATTTCCTGCTGTTCATAGGCAATCTGTCTAAACACAGCCAAAGCTCTCAGTTCTTAAAAGCCTGTGAATGTGTTCTTACATATATTTAGCAAGAGTAACACTCCCCTCATGCCTGGCAGCCTATCTAGACTGGAGCCTTGAAGGAGATGTTCTGGGATTACTTGGAGAAGGAAATTATCTCCATGGCTTATCCAGGGTGTAAGCTCTCAGCTGGCACTGCCATGTGGGCACATGAGCTAGCAGGGTGTTTGGTGACTTGTTCAGGACAGCCAGAAAACCTGTCACCCTCCCTCTGTGGGTGTCAGTGTAAACAGCCAGGAGGGAGATAAATAATTTCTTTTCCTATATCCCACTTTGCTTGAAGAAATGGGCTGTCAGACATGGAACTTCTTTCCAGGCAATTTGTTGAAGTGGTGCAGGATCATTATCTATCAAAACAAGACCAAATCAACAGGCATTTTCCCTTGGTAGGTTTCTACAAGGGGACCTGGAGCTGGGGAATGAAGAAATCTCTTATGTTGCCACACATTAGCAGGACCTTGAGTGCTGACAGAAAGTTAAGGAATATCAGCAGGTATTTCCACACCTGTAAGCTCTGGACCAGAGCTCTGTGTTTTCCAGGCTGCTGGGCAGGGTCGGAAATCAAAAGACAGTGGAAATAATAGTAACTAACTCTATTTAGTGCTTCTAATGATCAAACATTTAAACCGGTATCCACAACCGAGGAAACCTAAAGAAGTTTTACAGACTCTGTCATTCACTCTTTACACATGTAAAATGCTGCTGCAGCAAGGGAGGAAGTAATTTATTATTCTTCTGCAGAAAGGCAGCCTGCCTTAGATTGTAGCAAGAGAAATTGAGTCAGCAAAAACATTTCCTGCTAACAGGAAAACAATGGAAGCCCTGGAAATGCTGTGTCTGTACCAGGAGCTGGGTGTCTGGCACTGAGGTTGTGAAAACAAACAGATCAATCCACACACCACATCTCAAACCCACTGCTCTTGTTGCTCCCAGGTCACCCCTCAGCCACTCTGGTTCTCTGACACTGTCCCAAACCTGAGGAAGTTGAGTGAATTGCCACTTCATTTACTTCATGCTGGAGGAATTGAGGAGCTAAAAAGGGATGTGCTAGGTAAGGGGAAGGGGAGGATAGAGGTGTGCTTTGCCCCGTGCCTACAGCCACAGGTAAGGATCACACCCTTTCTGCTGGGCTGTGAGAAGGAAACTTAAAGAAGAAAAATAAGCTAACTCTACAAACTGTTATCTCAGAATTATCACCACGCTCCTTTAGCACCTGAAAGGAATGACCTAGATACTCCAAACACCAGGAAGAAAGCATATTTAAAAATCTATTAAATTTAGAAAACCCCAAACTACAGAGTGTTTAAAAGGTTACAGAAGGAACTGTGACAATGGGAGCCCCCCATACCCCCAGAAAAGCAGTCCTAGCTCCCCTGCAAGTGGCTGTTCATCCTTCCACCCCTTGCTTCCCCAAAACAGCATTTTTTTAACCTCAGTCTTTTCAGAATAACGGTGCATTCTCAGGGCTGATGTTCTCTGCTCTAATAGCATTTCTCCCTGCAGGGAATATGAACTGGATCTGCTGTGAAATAACTGCCTCTGGAATGGAGAGTGTTGCTGATGACTTTGCCATGTGTGCTGAACCTGCAGCCCCCTGTACAACACAGCCCTGAAGGTAACACCCATCTCAGGGACAGCAGTGAGACACAAGTGTTTGCCTTGGGAAAGAACCGGATTTTTCCTTTCCAAGTAAAAGTACTTTTACAAGGAATTAAAACCAGTGACTAATTTATTCGTTCTGGGATTTGTAAAAAGATTCATGCACTGTCAGCCATCTGGATTCCCTTGCAGCTTTAAAGCAAACTAGAGGACAGGGCTCTTGTCTTCTCCTTGGAATACCCATTCCTCAGGGAAAAATCCACACCATTACATTTCCCAGGTTTTACACTGGAGCCATCCCTATGTTACCAGATGAGGCCAGGTCACCTCATTTCACATTGTACATCACAGAAATACAGCTATGGCTGCTCTCACAGGCTCACCAGAGCCATGTTCTAAAAGCCACATTCATGTTTTCTGTCTCTGCCCTCGCAGGGATGACGATAATCCACACAGAAGTGTTGGCCAGGCTTCTTGCCTTGGTGCCTTCCTACCTGGAGCTCATGGGGCAGCTGTGCCAGCAGTGCCTGAGCTGGTGCAGGGAATGTCCCTACCCCATGCTCATCCCACCATGTGGATTTCTCCAGGTGGGGCCCTACACACAATCCCCACAGGGTTGTGTGCAGGATCCTACCTCTCCTCAAAGGCAGGATCATTCCTGGGGCAGATACAGCCCAACAATATTTCTAATTATCCATCTATTATGAATGAGATGCAAGAAACACAATAAACAGAGCAAGGAGGAGAAAACCCCTGTTTCTGTAGGAACCCAGCTTGGAGACAAAGGCAGGAGGAAGGTCCTGTGCCTTTGTGCTCGGCCATGCCCTGGCCCCATTGGCAACTGCTTCCACAAATGAGGGGAAAGTGGGTCATTTTGTCGTCAGGACAACAACAGCACACACTGACCTAGATATGTCTGCAGGAACCTAATCTTGCTCCTGGCACAGACCACAGGGTTCAGACAGGACCAGGGGTTCCAGCTGGGGAAGCACAGCACATAAACAAGCTCAAAAATGTCCCTTTTTCTGTCTGTGGCAGCAAGAGCAGCCTCTCCCTCCTCTCTGTGTGTCACAGCCAGCATCACAGTGATGGCACTTGGTCCTGATTGCCAGCTGCTGGTGGCAGCTTCCTGGGATGGCTCCATGATTGTCTGGAACATGGAAGTTTTTGAGATGCTGCACACCCTTCCTGGGCACTATGCTGAGCCTTCTCCACTTTTTGAGGCTGGAAAGCTTCTTTAATGCCTGAGGAGAGCTGTGACAGCCTCACAGTGCTGGAGCTTTAGGCACACAGACATCTCCCAGCCACAAACATTCTCCTAAATCCCAAAAGCACTGAGAATCCCTTGTTTTCTGAGCCCCTCTCTTATTTTATTGCTGAGGTGTGTGAGGTGAGGTGTGTGGAAGTGTTTGAAAAAGGAACCTGTGCTGTTCCTGCGCCATGGATCACAATCTGCGCATCTGGAATTTGATTTCTGGCAGAGCCAGGTTTATTATCCAGGATACGCATCCCCAAGAACAGTCCTCACATCACCTTCATGTGGATGAGGAGCACAGGATTGTCTGTTCCTCCTCAGGTACAAAGGTACAGTCTTCAGCTTAAAGGGGCTGAAGGAACCACAATATTGCAGCCACAACCTTGAAGGTTGAGGACAGAAAAACCACCTCAGGCCTCGCTATTCCTGTCTCCTTTGCCACCTCTTTCTTAGGTCAATGCTCAGCACCTGGGGACAGAATTCATCTTCCAGATCTCTGGAGAGGTGACAGATGTGTGGACGTTTTCTGCAGCCCCAAGCTGCTGCTTGTGACTGTCTGAGGGAAGAACTCTGAGTCTGTGGAGCAGCAGCACCAGTGAGCTGAGATCCCAAACTCAGCTCTCAGGGCTGCAGGGAGAAGCCCCAGCATCCAGTGTTCTGATCCAGAGGCAAGGGAAGATGACAGCTGGATTTAGTGGGGGATCTCTATCCATGGTACACATCTATTTGTTCAATTTTTTAACTATATTTCTTGTATTTCTTATAATATCCAAAGGTTTGATGAGCCAGACAACAGATCTGGTAATCAACAGACCTTCCTTCTCCATTCCAAACAGAGCACCCTCCTCAGACTTCCACAGTTCCCAAACGGAAAAGCAAAACTCCATCCTGCTGCACTTTATAGCTTTGCAAGCGGCCAGACCAAATTTCACTGCTAATCCCTCTTTCCTTCACTCAGCTGTCCCGGCTTCACGTCTCACTCTTGACTTTTTTGTGCAGATCTCTTCTGATGGGGGCAGTCTGCTCGAGAAGGGTCTGCTCTGTGGTGGTGGCAGAAGATGAATCTGTTCCCACTGCAGGTCCAGTAGCTCCCATTCCTTAGGGAATTGTTGGCCATAGCTACTGCCTTAGATGCCAAGGGTCCTTTCAAAGGGGCCAGCAGGTGGAGCTTCCCGTTGGTCTGGCTTTATTTAACTCTTGTGCTTAAGGGGTAACAAATTTGGGGTGAAATTCTCTTTGTGAAGAGGCAGAACATGCCTGGGCACCAGGAGCCATTTCCCTGACGAATGAGATGTAAGCAGTGAAAGGGACTGAAGCTGACTGAAGCTTAGAAACAGTTTTTTACTGTTTCTAAGGCTGCCTTTGGGCTTCTCTTGAAGGAAATAGAGGAATTAAATCATAAGGATATCTCTGAGTTACTCCTTTCCACAGGTGGAATAAAAGGCTTTACTCTGTCCTACCAGGCTCTTTCCTGCACAGCTAGGAGTGCTTCACAACCTAGGAGCTGTATTTGGCTCCCACCACCCTTCCAGCATCATTCCTGTAAAAATCCTTATTTATTCTTCTCTGAATAACCACTGAAAACTCTAAAACATTTCCACTTCACCCTGCATTTACCAGCACAACAATCTAATGCCAACCGTCCATTTTCAGCCCGCATCTCTCCTGAAAGGCCTTTGCAGTGCCTGCTTCTCCAAAGATGATAAAGACTTGTATGTTGGGTCACTGAATCAATCCATCACAGTCTGGGATGTTGAACGCAGTGAGTACCTGTGAAAGAGAAAGTCTGTATAAATTTAATCCTTCCTGCATTAAACAGGCCTGTGGCATCCTTCATCTGTTGTCAGAAACAGATCACAGGGCAGCAGTTTGTGCCAGTATCAGAACAGGGAATATCAAATCCAGAGGCAGTATGTGAGCATCCTGCCTGGAAGCTGCAAACAGCTGGAATATTCCAGCACAATATAGAGAAAAATATTCTGGGTTCAAATACCAGCAGCACGTTTAAAGACAAAGCAAGAAAGGCTTCTGCACTTTTCTATTATGCAAATCATCGGTAATGCTTTAAGGAAAAACAAGCTGCATGGCTTTTTTTTGTCCCTCCCTCCTCCTTGCCCTTCATGTAACTCAGTTTTACTGAGTTCAAATTGCCTGCTGACAGGGACCGCTGGGGGAAGTGGCATATTTTAAGCCCACATTTATCCTGCTACCCCAGAGCAACCCTTGAGCTCAGTGCACACCAGTGAAGGGCTCCCCCAAGCACCCCATGGCTCTTCCAACCCCTGGGACTCCCCCAGTCCTCATCCCTCAAGCTCCGCACGGGCCTCACCAGCCCTCCCGGGCTTCCCCAGCCACCCCTAGGCTCGTCCAGCCCCGTCTGAACCCCTCCAACACTCCTCGGCTCCCTCGGTACCAGACGCAGTTCCTCCAGCCTCGGCAGTTCCAGTTCTCAGTCCCCGGCTCCTCCAGACTCCCTGGGATTCCGCAGCCCCCTCGGGCTCCTCCAGCTCGGGCCCCGCAGGCGCTGTTCCCCCCAGCCCCGCTGCGGCCCCCGCGCTCCCTGAGACGCCCCCTGAGGCGCCGCTCCCGCCACGGCGCTCGAACGGCCGGAAGCGCCGCCGGGGGGCGTGACCTGTCAGGAACGGGGGCGTGGCCTGATGCGACATGGGCGTGGCCACGTGGGGTGGGCGGTACGGGGGCGCGGTCTATCGGGGGCGTGGCCAATCANCCGCCCCGGCGGCCGCCATCGCCCCTTCCCCATCCTCCCCGCCCCCGCGAATGGCCGCTCCTCGCCCCCCCGGGACGGCCCCGCCCGCCCCCGCCGTGACCTGCCCTGTCCCGGCCGCGGTGCCGAACTCGCCCCCCGGGGCTTGTCCCTCACCCGCCGGTATCGGGGGGTGTCGGGGGCTTGTCTCTCGCGCCGGGGGCTTCCCCGCCCTCCTCCGCTGGTTCCGTGGGGTCCCCTGGGGCCGCGTCCTGTTCTCCCGGTACCGTGAGGACTCCCCAGGCCTGTGCCCCTTTCCCCGGCCCTGGTGTTCCTCTCTGGTACCGCGGTCATCCTCCCTAGGGATCTGTTCCTGGCTCCCCGGTACCGTGCCCCCCTCCGTGCCTTGACACCCCTCCAGCACGGGGAGCCCACCGGGGCCTGCCCTCCTTCGGCCCCCTCACCCGTTACCGAGTGCCCTTCCCCGGTGCTGGTTCCCACCCCTTACAGTGTCTTGAGGTGCCCCCGCCCCAATTCTGGGGCCATGGGTGGCTGCAGGGCCTGTTTCCCCTGCCTGGGCCTCACCGTGTTCTCATCCCACAGGTGGAGGATGCGCTCTCCTACCTGGACCAGGTGAAGATCCGCTTTGGCAGCGACCCTGCCACCTACAACGGCTTCCTGGAGATCATGAAGGAGTTCAAGAGCCAGAGGTAAAGCCAAGGTCCTGCACCCCAGGGTGCTCCGGGGAGCTCCTCAGCCTTTCACAGAATCAGAATATCCTGAGCTGGAAGGGACCCTCAGGGATCATCAGCCCAGCCCCTGGCCCTGCACAGACACCCCAACAACCCCACCCTGAGCACCCCTGGCAGCGCTGTCCAAACGCTCCTGGAGCTCTGGCAGCCTCGGGGCCGGGACCATTCCCTGGGGAGCCTGGGCAGTGCCAGCACCCTCGGGGGGAAGAACCTTTCCCTGAGCTCCATGCCAAGCCCTGGCACAGCTCCAGCCGTTCCCTCAGATCTCAGCCTTTGTGGAGTCTCTCTGCCTGTGCAGAGCCCCCCAGCCTTCACCCCATCATTCCCCCTCTGCACACTCACTGCCCTGTCCCCCAGTGGTGCAGTCATGTGACGTTGGAGTACTTCTGCCCATCCCATAATTTTCTAGAGGTGAAATCCACAGGAGAAGGCAAATCTGCTTTTATTTTCCACTCTGAAATGCAGATCTTGGAAATAAGTGAAGCAGCCTGAGTAGAAATTGTGACCTGCCAGCCCTGGAGGTGGTGGCTGTCCTTCCTCTTTGCCAACCTGCACACTCATCTCTCCTCTCCATGGATAACATTCCCAGGGCGAGGCTGCAGTGGTCATTCCCTGTAATTGGGCTATTTTTCTTTTAAAGAATTGCATCCCTAAATTATCAGATACTTCACATTTCTCTTGGCATTTTCTGGGCTTAACTTGTGTTTCTGATTTGGATAAAAGTAACAAACCCCTCTCAATTTTAGCATTGACACACCTGGAGTCATCCGACGTGTTTCTCAGCTTTTCCATGAGCATCCTGACCTCATTGTAGGATTCAATGCCTTTCTTCCTCTGGGCTACAGGATAGAAATTCCAAAGAACGGGAAGTTAAGTATACAGTCACCTTTGAATAGTCAGGTAGGTCACAGAGCTCTTATTCTCTAAATAAACTTTTCCATGTGTCACTGGACACGTCTGCACAGTTTAGGCTGTGGAGATTTATGTGTGGTGCACGTTGCTGACTTTTATAGATGGTTTTCAAAGCCCGTGATAATGGGTGTAATATAAATTTAAATGTTTATTCAAAGAATCACAGAGTGCTTTGGATTGGAATGGACCTTAAAGATCACCTAGTTCCAATCCCTGTTTTATTCTCAAACCAGGTAGTTTGACTTACACAGGAGTGATGATTCTGCATGGAAACACCGCTTCAACACCAAGTATTTCAGTCGTGTTTGGAAACTGAAATTGTAATTGGCTTGACTTGGTTAAACGGGTTCTTAATATGGGTTGTGGGTAGTGGCAAATTTCAAGGGGTGATCCTGGAAGAATTGCACTTCCAGTCTCCCACTGAGAAACCAGGAAACTTGTTTAGGCAGCAGGCAAAAGAACTGTGAAATCATTGAATTGTTTACGTTGGGAAAGGTCTTTAAGATCATGGAATCCCCATCAGGTGCTGTTGGTATGAAACACACTTGCTGGGATATAGATGGATCTTGCCCCTGCTTGTTTTTTGTTGTTATTGTGTGGTTGTGGAGCTGAAATAGAGCCATAAACTGAATTCTGCTGAAAAACCTGTGGTTTAACTCCAGTTAGCAGCAGGAACTACCTTTTAAATCTCAGCTCCCTCAGATCTCTCTGTTGCTTAGGAATTAACACCTGTAAGGGCCTTAAGCTTAATATGCCCCTAAAACTGGCAGTTCCTCTGCAATAACCAGGGGTAGCAGAACCTGCAGTGGGAGGTGTTTGGTGCAGCCTCTCAGGTGAGGCCAATAAGGCTGTGACAGCCACAAGTCAGGTGGTTCCTACACCAAAGAGAACTTCAGGGATTATTTTAACTGATGGAATAAATAAACCAGGTAGGGAAATTGATTGGTGACTGAAATACTTTTTCTTCCTTCTTCACGTGACAATATTGTTTAGCTGGAGACCTTGCCAGCACTGCTGCTGGGTTGTTGTTGAGCTGGTCCCTGATCTTTTTCCAACACATCTCGTGTGTCCTGTGCCCCCAGGTGCCCCCAGAGCCCGTTCCCAGCGCGCTCCCTGGCAGTGGGCTGGTCTTGCACTACTCCCAGGAGAACTCCCACAACCACAGCGACTGCTCCGAGGAGTTTCGGCAGCAGCTTCCCTACAAAGAGGATAAATCCCAAATTCCCTTGGAATCTGATTCCGTGGAGTTCAATAATGCCATCAGTTACGTGAATAAGATCAAAACACGTTTCCTTGACCATCCAGAGATTTACAGATCCTTTCTAGAAATTCTTCACACTTACCAGGTAAAAAGTCTTCTGTGGAAGAGGCGGTGGGTTGGCACTGGAGCTGTTGGAGTTGTGGTTGTCAAATTTAATCTCTGCCCGTTGAACAGACTTAGAGTTCCTAAGGACTTGTCTTTATCCAACAGCTGCCTCATAGATACTCACAAGAAATGACAAAAAGTGTGAAAACTGGAACTTAAGGTGTAAAGAGGTTGTAGGCAGACCTGTCTTTACTCACTTTCAGTTGATTTTTTGATCCTATGTGTGAAAGGAGGCCCTGTAAGAACCTGGGGCTGCCTCAGAGTCCTTTCAAGTTCTGTGGCATTCGTGTTTTTGGCTCAGAGTGAGTTTTCTGGTAGAGTGAGGTATCTTTTGACTCTGTTGAACATCCATGTGTATCCTTTCAGAAAGAGCAGCTGAACACCAAGGGCCGACCCTTCCGGGGCATGTCAGAGGAGGAAGTGTTCACTGAAGTGGCCAATCTGTTCCGGGGACAGGAGGATCTGCTCTCAGAGTTTGGACAGTTCCTCCCAGAGGCAAAAAGGTCTTTGGTACGTGCTGAGAGCAGGGCAGGATATTGAATGCTCTGTCTGCATGTAGAATATGCAAAACATGGAAAATCATACAGCCAGTAATGAACATTGCTTCTCTTCATTGTTTGGATTTTCTCAGAACAGGTGACTTAACCACGTGCTCTGTATCCTGTTAGGATTCTTTATTTGAGAGGAGAATGTTGAAATCATTATTTGTTTACTTCAGTTCACAGGAAATGGACCATGTGAAGTGAACAGTGTCCAGAAAACTGAGCATGAGAAGAATCTGGAGCACAGCAAGAAGCGATCCAGGCCACTGCTGCTGCGTCCTGTTTCTGGCCCAGCAAAGGTATTTTTCAGCAAGTGAAAACTTAGAATAACCTCATATTACTTGTGATTAGTAATTGCTGAGATAAAGGTGTAATGAGTAGTGTCTTTGATGTATGTAGGTGTATGAGAAAATTTTGAGTTATTTTAATTGCTGTAGAAAAAGGGAATTTTTAATGCATGCTTAAATGTGTGTAGTAACATGTTTGATACTAAATATCACAAGCTTCTGTACTAAGTATTGGCCCTGGA
The DNA here is from genome assembly GCA_013398275.1 of Promerops cafer. NCBI lineage: Eukaryota > Metazoa > Chordata > Aves > Passeriformes > Nectariniidae > Promerops > Promerops cafer. The sequence continues at coordinate 10,914 of VZSE01010522.1, forward strand.
AGGGGACAGTTTATTGCTTCTATGCAGAATCTCAAGTGATTCTCTTTTTTTGTTGTTTCTTCTTAGCTGGGAGACATTGACAGAGATTGCTGTGAGGACATGACACAGCAATGCCACATCACTGCTGGGGCAATACAGGGCCTCAGCCTTTGCAGGGAGCTGTTCTGTGTCGACAGAGTGGAATTTGATGGCATTTGAGTCACAACATTTTAAATATAACTGCTTGTTCTTTTAACAGAAGAAAATGAAGCTGCGAGGTACCAAAGATCTGTCAGTCGCGACAGTGGGGAAATATGGGACACTGCAAGAGTTTTCCTTCTTTGACAAGGTCAGTATTTGTCCTTTTCTCACGTTCTCTGGACTTATCTTCAGCCTTTTACGTGGTTGTTAATTGATTGGTTTTCTGTACAATTTGTGTCAGCACTTAAAGACATTCCCTGACTTTTCAAGTGGTAGAGAGAGACCGACAAAAATTAAAATAGGTGGGTTTGGAAGATGAATAGACTGATAATGAATAATTTTCTAAATACAAGTGGCATTCAGGTGCTGTGACCATCTCTCCAAACTGCTGCAGGTGCGCAGGGTGCTCAAGAGTCAGGAGGTCTATGAAAATTTTCTCCGTTGCATTGCTCTCTTCAACCAGGAGTTGGTCTCTGGCTCTGAGTTGCTCCAGCTTGTTACACCGTTTTTAGGGTAAGTTACTAACTTACTTCTCTGCCCTGTGGTACTTTGTAGGTCCTACTCTGTTATTTTTTGGTCACATTGTGAACTTTGTTACAGAAGTTTTGGGTTTAACTTAGAAGTATCTCCTGGGTAGCCCGCAAGAAATTAAAGGTTAATCCAAAATGAGGAGTAATAAAATCTGAACCTTTAAATTTATCTATACAGCTCTAAACAAGTATTGTGAGGAAGATATTTTCCTCTGTCTGTTCACACTCCCTGTTTAATATCTCAAACTGTAATAAAGGTATAAACATGAAATCTGAGAACACGGCTGTGAGAAGGATAAATAGCTCCAGCTCTGCTGTGAGCCTCCTGAGCTGTTTGGCTTGCAGCAGAAGAGGGAGAGTCAAATGGCAAGGATCAGTTTCTCCTCAGGCACTTAAGGGGAGTGTTTGTGTGGTGAAGGGAGATAATTTTCCTACCTTAAGTTAAAAAAAAACCCTAAAGCAATTCAGAGAGAATGAAAACAGAGGTGAGATGTTGGTGAAAGATTTCTCCCTGCAATGCTGAGTTTGTTTAGATATTTCTGCCTACCTTTTATGACACTCATTAACCACCCTAAAACTGTCACAGTAAAATAACAAAATACTTGTGTTTTTGAAGGAAATTCCCAGAACTCTTTGCACAGTTCAAGTCCTTCCTTGGGGTGAAAGAGCTTTCCTTTGCTTCTCCTCTGAGCGACCGCTCCGGGGATGGAATGAGCCGGGAAATCGATTACGCCTCCTGCAAACGCATCGGATCCAGTTACAGGGCTCTCCCAAAAACCTACCAGCAGCCAAAGTGCAGTGGGAGAACAGCCATTTGCAAGGAGGTACTCTGGGATCAGGCTGTTCAGTCCCTGAACCCACATAAAAATTGGAGTTGGGTGGTTCATGCCACAGCTGCTGCATGTGGAGTCCTCTTTTCAGTGCTAATTCAATTTATTCAGCCAATTTATTGAAATAATACCCACATTTCACTAATTTTATCTAAACCCATCTCAAATCACATCTCTAATATCTTTTCAGTCTGCATGCAGACAGAAATTTATTTCTATAGACAGAAAAGAATATTAAATATCCTGGAATTAATTTTCCAGCTGTGGGCCAGTATGGCCTCTGGGAACAATTTTTCTCTGGAAGAGCCCCATGAGGCAGTGCCTGAGCCACCATTCCTACTGTTGTGGGGACTCTAGCTCCTTTATTTACAGCTGCTGATCACTGCAGAGTGATCTCTGTGAGGTGATAGTGAAGGTATTATTGAGTTTTCTGAGCAGGGCCCAGGCAGTTCCACACAGACCTCAAATCTGGGGAGCAGTGACCTGGGAATTAGGTCTGGAATGTCCTACAGAATCTCAGGGGAACAACTATGCAAAAACACAAGAGAGAAAACCCCATGAGAGCAGCTCTGGGCTCACAAGGCCCTGCTCAATGTCATGTCTCTGCACTGTTGCAGGTGTTAAATGATACCTGGGTTTCGTTTCCATCCTGGTCTGAAGACTCCACTTTTGTCAGCTCCAAGAAGACTCCGTATGAGGAGCAGCTGCACCGCTGCGAGGATGAGCGCTTTGAGGTACCTCTGCTGCTGAGCTCCCTTTCTGCTCCCTGAGAAAGCAAAACCTCTGGATTTTGCTGAATTAATTAGTGGCCAGTTCCTGAAAGTTCTGTTGGTGTTTGTTGGTTTGAGATGGAGTTTGGTGTATTGTGCTTGGAGTCTAATAGTTCCTCCTAGGCATGAGTCCAGTTCTAAATTGCATGTAACCTTTGGGAGAACTGGCAGAGGTCTATTTTCCAATAAAAACCTTCCTGCTGCTTCCTGGCTCCACCCCGTGGGGCTGGAACACCTTCCACAAACCTGGGCTGCTGCTGCTCTCCGTGTTCCTGCTCTGCCTGTTCTGACACTGTTTTCTGGGAACTCTCAACAGCTGGATGTTGTCCTGGAGACCAATTTAGCCACAATCCGTGTGCTGGAGAGTGTGCAGAAAAAACTGTCCCGCCTGACCCAGGAGGACCAGGAGAAGTTTCGCCTGGATGATTGTTTGGGAGGAACCTCAGAAGTGATCCAGCGCCGAGCCATCTATCGCATCTACGGTGACAAAGCACCAGAGATCATCGAGAGTCTGAAGAAAAACCCAGTTACTGCTGTCCCTGTGGTTCTTAAGAGGTAATTCCCATTGTGCTGTGTTCTTTCAGAAGCTGAAAAAGGATTTCTAAAGCATTTTTAAACAACAGAATGTGAGGACGTAGCCTCAGGCTGCGCTGCTGGAAGTTCTGGTTGGACATCGGGAATTTCTTCACAGGAAGGGTTGTTAAACATTGGAAGGGGGTGCCCAGGGACGTGGTGGAGTCCCCATCCCTGGAGTTGTTCAGAAACCAACTGGACATGGCACTTGGTGCTCTGGTCTGGTTGACAAGACAGTGATTGGTCAAAAGTTGGACTTGATGATCACAGAGGTCTTTTCCAACCTCAATGGTTTTGTGATTCTGTAGATGGTGTTTCAACTCATCATCACTGGTGGTGCTTTCTCAAATTTATTTATTGCTTCCAGGAATCAACTCCAGTTTTCCACTGAAAACTTCTGACTGCACCACAGTTGGCTACATTAAAATGTTTTGGGTGTGTTTCTGTGCCTGTCTCTCTGAACTGATGTAGACTGTTCGTTTATGCAGATTGAAAGCAAAAGAGGAAGAATGGAGAGAGGCCCAGCAGGGCTTCAACAAGATTTGGAGGGAGCAGTATGAGAAGGCCTATTTGAAATCCCTGGATCACCAGGCTGTCAACTTCAAGCAGAATGACACCAAAGCTCTGCGCTCCAAGAGCTTGCTGAATGAAATTGAGAGTGTCTATGATGAGGTGGGTATGACAGGGAATGACCCCTCCTCCATTCCCTCCCTTGGTAGTGTGACCCAGATGTGTCCATAGCACCTGGGACCGTGTGGAAGTGGTTGGAAATTGGGTCAAAATCAGCTGTCCCAAGCACAGTGTTAATGCTGGCCTATTCCTCCTGGCAGGAATGGCTCTTGCGCACGGATTGGAAGGATCTTTATCGTTTTGTCTCTTGATTACAGCATCAGGAGCAGCATTCGGAGGGGAGGAGTTCATCCACAAACGAGCCTCATCTTATCTTCATCTATGAAGACAAGCAGATTTTGGAAGATGCAGCATCTCTTATCAGCTATTATGTGAAAAGGCAGCCCACCATCCAAAAGGAGGATCAGGCAACCATCAGGCAGATTGTGCATCACTTCATACCTGAGCTGTTCTTCTCTCAGCCACCTGAACACAACATTTCTGAGGAATCAACAGATGAGGACAGAGAAAACCACCAAGGGCAGAACCTGGATACTCCTGAGCTGCGGAAAAAACACGTGCCTGGGCCTCCAAGCAGTCCTTTGGAGACCAAAGCAACCTTCTGTGATGTTACAGCTGCTGAGCCCCACAACACCCTGGATGATGTTTACAGCCTCTTCTTTGTCAATAATAATTGGTATTTCTTCCTGCGCCTTCACCAGACTCTCTGCTCCAGGCTCCTCAAGATTTATCGCCAGGCCCAGAAGCAGCTTCTGGAATATCGGACTGAGAAAGAGAGAGAGAAGCTCCTCTGTGAAGGGAGGAAAGAAAAAACCAATGATCCAGCCATGGAGCTAAGACTGAAGCAACCAAGTAAGAATAATGCAGGGCTTAGTTCACTCTTAATGCCCTGGGTGCCAGTGCTCCATTGTGTATGTCTGAGTCACTGGGGCCAGCAGGCAGCTCTGTGAGGGGTGTGGAGGTGCAATCCTCTGCGCTATTGGTGAGTTGTGGACACAGCTCCTTCAGCAGGGCAGTCAGTGTGTCACAAGCTGCTTCACAGGGACTTCCTGCCAGCCCACTGTGCTCAGGTGTTCTCAGGTGCCTCAGTGTAGGAATCCGTTACTTTGATTTACAGTGTAAACAGCCCCACAAAGAAATAGTTATTGCCCAGAGCAGACCTGGAAGTGCATGAGGGAAACTGTCCCAGCCTTTCAGGGCACCTGGCAGGGAGCTGTCTGTCTGTAATGTCACTCTCTACACGGGGTTTCATGATTCTTGCGCAGTGCTGCCTCTTGCACTGCTTGACTTCGCTCTGCCTGCTCTGTGTGTGAAATGCATTCACTTTCCCCTGGCCAGGTGAGGTGGAGCTGGAGGAGTACTACCCAGCCTTCCTGGACATGGTGAGGAGCCTGCTGGACGGGAACATCGACCCCACGCAGTACGAGGACACCCTGCGGGAGATGTTCACCATCCACGCCTACATTGGCTTCACCATGGACAAGCTGGTGCAGAACATCGTGCGCCAGGTGAGGGCTGGGTTGGGCTGAGCTGGGGCTGCACATCACCCCTCACACACAGCCAGGCTTCTCCCAGTGCCCTGCAGAGCAACAGGGCACTGAGCTCGGAGCAAATCCAGAGAAAAGTTGTATCTGACAGGGAAACGCCCCAGCAGAAATTTAGAGAATTCAGCTTCCATACAGGGACCACCTTAGGGGATTTATTCTTTCTGGCCTTTCCCAACATTTTTTTGAGTTCCAGTCTCTTCAAAATTCTGCCATGCTCAAAATACATCTAAGGCAACACAAAAAATGTCAGGTCCTTCTTACTCAAATCTGTCTTCCAGCTGTAGTTTTCTAGTTAAGGCACATCAGCCTCACTCTTCTCCCCCTTTTATTGCAAAGCCATGAAAAAGAGAGTGAAATGTGGGAAGTCTGTGGAGTTTGCTGCTTCAGCTGAGTGTGATGCCATGCTGAGTTTTACACTCCCTTCATGACACACTAGAATTAACTCTTGGCCCAGGCTTGCTGACTGAATTCCCCCTTTTTTAATGGAAGCTTCACCATCTAGTGAGCGATGACATCTGCTTGAAGGTGGTTGAGCTCTACCTGAACGAGAGGAAGCGAGGAGCTGCTGGGGGTAATTTGTCATCCCGCTGTGTCCGGGCAGCAAAGGAGACCAGCTACCAGTGGAAGGCTGAACGGTGCATGGCAGATGAGAACTGCTTCAAGGTAAGACCTTGCTGCCAGGGAACTTCACAAAATCACTGAAAAACTTCAGAAAATCTCCCAGGTGGCACTTCACCTGAGAGAAGTGGGTTTGGAAGCTCCAAGGTGAGAGAGTGAGCAAAATGGAGAGAAGGTACCAAAATCAGAGCACAGACAGTGAGGGTACGTTGCGGCTCACTGAGAAGCCCTGCTGCTTCTCTCCTAGCTTCTATTTGTTGTCCAAATGACTTGTGAAAATGCAGCATTTTATTGTGAACCCCTGTGGCAAATATTTTCTGTAACTTTATCGCAGGTCATGTTTCTCCAGAGGAAAGGACAGGTGATCATGACCATTGAGCTGCTGGATACAGAAGAAACCCAGACAGAAGATCCTGTGGAGGTCCAGGTAATACCACAGTGACCACGGAGTCTGTGTACCACAGAGCAAATGTCTAAGAATGCTTTCCCTGCTTTCTTGTTCCAAACTGTGAGGCTTTGCCAGGAGGACAAGTTTGCCTGGGAGGTGGGGCTGTGGCCATTGACAGAAATGGTGCATTAGCAAAAAAGTTTCAACATAAATCAGCCTCAGAATAAGCAACTTGGAAATAAACAGGTTCTTTGCAGTGATGTTTGTCCTGATGAAGTGAAATCTCACTGGAACTGGTCTCCCTTGTGTAGCACCTGGCAAACTACATGGAGCAGTACGTTGGGGTGGAAGGAGCTCCCAACAACCAGAACGATGGCTTCCTCCTGAAACCAGTCTTTCTGCAAAGGTGAGCTGCTCCCTGCCCTGAGCCACGCCTGCAGCAGCTGCTGCTGCCTTCTTCCTGCCCGTGTGCCAGTGGGTTTGGGTGATGTGCCAGCCCTGGGGAAATGCACTCACCTTTGAGGGGCTGCTCCAGGCCAGTGAGCTGCACAGGAATGCTGAGAGAGAAATTTATGACCACTGCACTGAGGTTTGTTCATGGAACTGTGTTTGGAATGGAGCAGGATGGATTCTGGATGGGATTCTGGGTCTACTTTGTTCCCATTTCCCAAAATATTTGTCAGAGGATGTGGAGGAAGATCCCAGAGAGAGCCTGAAAAACTAAACGTGCAAATACAAGTTCCATACTTGTGCTGTGAGCCTTGTCAGCTGAGGAGAGCAGTTCACCAGGTGTGACACATGCTTTGTCATCCTTGTTTTGCTCCAGAAACCTGAAGAAGTTTCGCAAGTGGCAGTGCAAGCAGGTGAGGGCCCTGCGCAGCGAGGTCAAGAGCTCCTGGAAGCGGCTGATCGGGGTGGAGAGCGCCTGCAACGTCGACTGTCGCTTCAAGCTCAACACCCACAAGATGATGTTCATCATGAACTCCGAGGATTACATGTACAGGAGGGGTGCTCTCTGCAGAGCCAAGCAGGTACATCTCCCTTTTGCTCCCTCTGCAGCCCAGGCGGTAGCAGAGGTTGGGGGTGGGATCCAAAAGGCAGGTAGCAATAACTCTTGTGGCTGAATTCCTGCAAGCTGCACCCAAAAGTTACTACTCTGTGTTGGATGTAACATGGAGGAGATCGAGTAAATGCTCTGTACTTTGGATTAGCTTAGCAGCCTTTTCTTTACATGCAAATTTTAAGTAGGTGTGGCAGACATTAGGAAATAGGGATGGTTAAACGGTCTGTGGTTTCCTGTTTCCTGTTTGTGTTGTTCCCAAAGCATTGCACATCTCAGGTAGAGCTGAGGGCTTTGGCTTTTCCCCGAGGAGCCTCTCAGTGATCTTTACTGCTCTGCTTCCAGGTCCAGCCCGTGGTGCTGCTGAAGCATCACCAGCAGTTCGAGGAGTGGCACAACCGGTGGCTGGAGGAGAACGTGTCCATGGAGGCTGTGGATGTGGTTCAAGATTGGCTGATGGGGGATGAGGATGAGGAGATGGTGCCCTGCAAAACCACCTGTGAGACAGTGAACGTCCACGGGGTGCCAGTGAACAGATACAGAGTCCAGTACAGCCGCCGTCCCGCTTCACCCTGAGCACCCAGACAAGGCAGAGCTTTGCTGGTGAAGCACATTTACTATGAGAATAGTGGTGGGAATGCAATGTATGTATTAATGATATTTATCCAAACAGCATTTTACTTTGGATTATCATGTATTTTCCATATGGCATAGACTTGTCTCCTTGCAGTGTAATTCTCCAGCCATCATGAAGAGACTTTTAAAAGCTTTTATGGGAAGGGAGCTCTTGGCATTGCCACACACTTTTTAGTAGTTTCATGGCTTTAGGCCACTGCTGACCAGCTCAGTGAGGGGGTGAACTACCACTAGTGGCTTTGTTGGAGAGGTGGAGCTGGGCTGGTGTTTGAGCAGATGCTGGCAGCTGCTTCCACTTCTAAGGGTTTGGTATGCCCTATCTTCCTGACTTTGTGCTGTCTCGGAGCCTGCAGAACTCTTCACTGTACCCTGGGAGTGCCAGCGGGGCCGAGAGCCTCCGGCACATGGGGGCCTCGTTATCCCTGTGAACCAACAAGGCAACAAATGACTCTTGTTCCTGGTGCTCTGGTGAGAAAAATGCCAAAACTGACACGGGGATGGCCAGCACGCAAGACTCTGACGCTCCCTCCATCAACCAAGTGTTCTGGAGCTTGAACTGAGGGGAAGAACCCTGAGCTGTGGTGCTGGGATGGGAGCGATGCCCAGCCTGAGATCCCCCAGCCGCCGGCGTTGCTTTGGGAGCTGAGGACCTGCTGCAGACTCTGCCTTCCAGAATATCCGTGGAGAGGAGTATCCATGGCGGGGAATGTCCATTGCGAGGTCTGGCCAGGTTTTTGGGTTTGTGTTTTGCATGTTGGTGGGCGGTTCCGGAGCTGGGCGTTTCCTGGCGTTTCCCTGTGCATGCCCGGCCCCCGGCGCTCCGCGAGGCTGCAGCACATCGGTGACATCGGCAGATGGAGCTCCCGGAGCACAGCTGGCAGCTGAGCTCTGGCCCACGGACTCTCCTGTTTCTGCTGGGTCAGCACAGGCGCTGGGTTTGCAGGGACACACGGAAATCTGCGAGGAGCAGAGTGAGATCCAGCCACAACCATCCTAGACGAGCTTTTCCACTGAAGCATCCGTACTGCTATCAAAGCTTTTTTTGCCATGAAACCTAACAGAGCCTGCCCTGATCCGTGCAGAACACTACATCTGACTTAATCTAGTGAGAAATCAAGGAAGTTTACTCATGTCTTGCCTGCAGCCCCACTATGACTTCACTCCTGTTTTTCAGGGGCCAAGGGCAAGCACGCTGTCCGTGGAGTGTATTACAAACATAACATTTTGAGGCATACCCAGCCTCCTTTCAGCTTTGCTTCCAACTTTTCCCTGGCTTTTGGGGCAATAACCCCCCCACCCTGAAACTTTCTGTGGCTTTGATTTTTAGGTTATGATTTCTGCCAGACCTAAGGAGCAGCCTGTAGGATTTGTCCTGGGTTATTTCCACTGTACGACATTTGGTTTCGCAATTGTCTCACTTGACAGTAGAAAAATTGGCCTTTGGGGTACGTTTAATAGAAAACTGTCCCAAGTCTTTGTCTTTTTTTGCAAAATAATCTGTGGGAGGGAAGGAGGGAGGCCACTCTCTGGCATTCGTGGCCACTTGCACAACCACTGCCAGCAGAGACTTTTCATCAAGAACCCGTGTTCTCCTCGGCTGGGTCTCTGCTAAACTTTGGTTCCTGAAATGATCTGAAGGTTCTTCCCCTGCCCTCATTGCAGTGATAAGAGACCACGTGGCTCTGCAAGGGCTGTGGGGAGCAGGGGGACAAGCCCAGTGCAAAGCACAGTGTCCCCCTTTCCCTTCCAGCCAGCTCACCAAAACACACCTCAGTCCTGCTCACCTCTCTGCTGTCTCCCAGTGGAGATGACAATTGTGCCAAATTTTATGGTTTTATGATACAGAAAACTGTTTACTAGAAAATAGGTGGCAATTTGTGGCTTAAAATGCGTTTGATTCCAGGTGTACCAAGGTGGGCAACACACCTGGGCACCATCCTGTTCCATCAACCCATTCTAAGTGTACTTCAGGTATTTTTAAGCATCCTTATTTTGTAAACCTTAATTTATAATCTGAACTGATTAAGCAAGACTTTTGCCCTTTATAGTGCTATTGTCTCGAAGCTGAGACTAGCAAGGGACGTGAAGGGACTATCAGGCAGGTTTGAGAGGGGCTTGTTCATGTCTGAGGGTTTCAGCTGTGTATCTGCACGACCTTGAGTCAAGAGTTTGTTCTTCCATTTGTTTGAAGGATCTTTGCTTTTGGGCTTGTAATTGCTTTGCCAGCTCCTTGAATGTAGTTTTTTTTATATTTATTTGCACATTCAAGTAAAATAAAATATTGATTTTAAAAGTCTGCAGCTCTCACTGTTTTACATTTCTTTTCAACTAATTTAAACTTTGTGACAACTCCCAGAATTGATTGTCTTTTACCTGAAACTGGATTTTAAATGGTAGAAAAATGCAATGGAAAGGTTGAAGTTCCTAGACAGGCTGCAGGATGTGCTGATGCAGCTGTGTGTCAGCAAGTGCTGTGTGAGGGTGGGAGCAGTGCACTCGCTAACAGAAAAGGGAAATACATTTCCTGCAAGCAGATCCCACGCAGGAGCTGGGGCTGCACTCACGTGGGAGCTGCCAAAACCTCTCCTGGAGCTGAGGCCTGTGGTTGGAGGAGGGAGCCCAGGGGGTGGCACAGTTGCTCCACCAGAGAGGTCTCAAAAGTGAACATTGAGAACGGCTGGAGCTGTGCCAGGGCTTGGCATGGAGCTCAGGGAAAGGTTCTTCCCCCGAGGGTGCTGGCACTGCCCAGGCTCCCCAGGGAATGGTCCCGGCCCCGAGGCTGCCAGAGCTCCAGGAGCGTTTGGACAGCGCTGCCAGGGGTGCTCAGGGTGGGCTTGTTGGGGTGTCTGTGCAGGGCCAGGGGCTGCACTGATGATCCCTGAGGGTCCTTTCCAGCTCTGGAATTGTGTCCTGCCAGGGACTTCTTGCAGCCTGGTCCCTTCCTAGCAGCACCTTTGCCAGAGGTGAGGCACAGCCCAGGCCTGGCCCAGGAATCCCACACTGAACACAACCAGGGCTCAAGAGAAGGGGCTGATTCCAGTTCCCAACCCCACAAGCACATCTGCTACAGGTTAAGACAACACAACTGCAACCATGAAAATAACCCTCCACCCGCCTTTCCCTCAGCCTCCCCAAATTCCTGGGTAATAACATGTTTAACTGTGTTCCCTGTGAGCTCTGCACGACAAATGAATGAGTGGATTTTGCAAATTAAGCCGTAGTGATGTGACCCAGAGCTGATAGGAGTTTCCTTTACATCATCCCCAACACTTCCGTTGCCATAACAAAAGGCAGCTCTGCTCTCTGTGCAGCCCCTGCTCGCTCACAGGGAAACAAATTGTTGTTCTCCCAATAACAATCCTCTGGTGCATCGATTGCGTGGAATAATTTGATTAAAATGGTGGTGGTGGGGTCTCAGAGGACACAGCCCACTTTGCACAAGTCTTCTCTTGGCCCTCTCACAAAGGGGATGTTCCCTGCACTTGAGGGGAGGGACAGCCAGATGTGACATGAGAGCACTTGGAGATCTCAGTGAGTGGACAACTCTGGCAACAGCAAACAGCTTAAAAACATCCTTCAGGTTTGCAGGATGGAACAGGTATAAATGGTTTGCACAAGTTAAACTCAGAGTTGCTAAAGGGAGTACCTGAGTTCAGCATTTAACATTCCAGGACTTTTTTCACGTGTTTCCACATCACAGGGATGCACTGGGAGAGTCGGGGCTGTGAAGCAGTGAGAGAGTCTAGAACTGTGTGCAAACATAAATTGGGGTTTTCCTCACGTTATAGCCATTCCTCTGGATTAGAACTAAGGAATTCAATTTAAAGACTAAATTGAAGTCTAGCATCTCCTAACCTGTGCTAAAGAATGAATCCAAAGGGTCCTGATGCTGAAAATGAATGACGATTGATGATGATGATGGTGATGATGATGATGATGATGCTGCTTCTGCTGCTGCTGCTGCTGCTGCTGATGATGATGATGATGATGGCTGTGTCAGACTAGGTAGCCCCCACCCCAGTGTCACTATCTTGCTGAGAAAGGCTCTGAAAAAGCTATTCCAGAACAATGAGCTGTAGGGGTGTTAATAAGCTTCAAATATTCTTGGAAAATGTCTTCACATGGACTTGTACGGTGTGAAGTGAGAACTGCCAGCAAGCAGAAGAGCAGTTCTGAAAAACCTCCCTCAGGAGTGTTGCAGCAGCAGGAGGCTGAGGAGAATGTATGGGATCACCCAGGGGAGAGATTGGGTGGGATCCCAGAGGAACAGGAGAGCTGTGGGACAAGCAGGAAGGAGAGGAGGGGATTCCTTGGAGCCATGGAGAGTCTCAGGCTGGCCCAGGGAGAAGGAGGGGACCTGACAGCGTCTGAGATTTGAGGGCACCTTGTATGTGCAGAGCCTGCAGAGACAGCTCAGAGCTGCTGCTCAGGAACCCTCTGGAGCCACTGGAATGGAGCAGCAACAGTGAATCCCATCCTTTACCCACCACAGTTTGCTCTTCCAAGCCTCCAAGATGAATGGGACAGGCCAGGTGGTGTCCGTACCCTCCCTCTGAGCTCTGAAATCCCCAGCCCGATTTCCAGCATTACATCTTCTGGGTTCAGAGCCACGGAATAAAAGAGCCCCTGCTCCCAGGAGATGATCTATTGCTCAATGAATTACTTTAAAACCAAATTGTTACCCCACAGGGCAGGGATCACACGACTTAAAGAGATGTTAACAAGCCGTGACAAACCTCTGGCATTAGAATTTTCAGGCAAGCTGTTCTGCATCTAAGGCAGTCACTAAAGATCACACAGCATCTGAAAAATGAAGGATACAGCGATGAGTAACCCCTCTCTGCTCCACTCCAGAGACCTGCCCATAGAAAGCAGGGCTGTGATTTGCACACTATCTGAACCTGATTATGGCTAATTTTTTGCATACAGAGCATGGAAAGGATCCTGGCTGAGGCATGGAAAATATGTGGCCACATGAGTCATTCTGCAATGGTTCATAAATCCTGAGAGAATCACAAAAGCAAAACATCTAACATTGCATCTTCCCCTCCCTGCCAGTGGAACTCCACCTCTTGACACGCTCGGCACAAGGATGTGGGAATATGGTGAAAGCAAAGGAAATAGGATCATTTTCTCCTTGGAATAGAAGAATCTCATCAAACAGCAGCCAGGCTCAGATTTGCAGCCTTCACAGAAGAGGCCATTCATGAGGCGAGGAGAAAGAAACTAGCTGCTCCTCAGGTTGCCAAACCAAATTTACAGTTCCTACTGCCTGGGCTCCAGCTCCTGTCCTTCCTTCCCTGCAGAGCCAGGCAAGGACTGCAGAGAACAGCCCAAAGCCCAGCACCCTCTCCAGCCATGACCTCCTATCCCACCGGCCTGTGCACGTCATGGTCAGGGCCTCACTGGGGCTCTGAAACGGGAGATGGGAGAGGATTTGGGAGCTTCCCAGAGCTGCTGTGCAGAGCAGAGCACAGAAGGGACCTGCTCTGGGGGTTAGAGCAGGGGGGACCCAGCTGCAAAGGATCTTAAGGCTCAATTAAGCTCTGCCAGTCCCTGTCACAGCATCATCTGAGTTGTTCTCTGGGCACAACCAGCAGCTCCATCTGCTGCTTCGAGTTCTTATCCCAGGAAGAGTGGGGATTGTGCAGGGTGGGACTGCTCAGCTCTGGGAAAAGGCAGCTATTTGTGGGGCAAATAGGAGTGGCTGGGACTCCCAGCATTATCTCCCCAACAGCAGGGACTTCCTGCGTGCCCTTTGCAGGCCCCTTTCCTGCTGCATGGAGCTGCTCTCCCTGTCCCAGTGGTTTATCAGCGGAAGCAAAGCATCTCCCTGTCTTTGCCACTCTCCCTTGGTGTGTCATGGTGCTCCTGCTGCTGCTTGCAAGTGCAAAGAACTCCAACCCAGAGGACTTTTAACCATCCTCTGCAGTAAAATCAAGAAGGTGCAGGAGCTTGGTGCTGTTTAGCCAGGAAGCAGGAGCAGGAATAAAAGGGAACTCTGAAGGGCCCAGTCTGATCTGGAGGCTGCAAGGCTGACACTAAAATCCTTCCATTGCCAGAACGTGAGTCTGCAGGAGCCCCATGTATTCACTGGGAGATCTGTGTGGTCTGCAGCTCTGGTATCTGGGATATCTCCCTGTTTGTAGTACCAGAAAATGTTGTGACTCAGGCTTTAGGAAAAGACCTAAAGGCTCATGCACAGAGCCACTCAGGTCTCTGTAGTGGGAGGACGCTCAGCATTTCCATGGGCAGAGGTCCGTGGGTTCTGTTTATGTGCAGACTGCATCAAACCCGACCACATTTGTTATTTCCAGGAATATTCCAGAGCAGGAAGGAGACCCGGATGAGTCACTTGAGCCATCATCTCACGCTGAGGATGAAGTGCAGCCCTGAAACACGTCGGGCCTGGATAGATAAGCCCCTCCCAGTCCCACACTGACGCTGGGGGTGTCCAGCCTGAGCTCGGTGCCTGTGGTGACAGCCCCTCCATTCCCTCATCCCGCCCGGGATCAGCCCCGTTGCTTCCGAGAGTTAAGGGCCAGCAGGAGGAAATGCGTAAGCAGGGTCCCTGGTGCTGCTGCTCCCACACAGCTCTGGCACTGTGGTGTGGCACCAGCCCCTGCCCTGGCATGGGGACCCTTGGGAACAGGCAGCTCCTGCTCTGCTGTGCCTTCTGGGGACTCTGCCTGGCCTCGGACTACGATGGTGAGTGTGAGCCTTTGGGTGCAAAGCTGCTGCTTGTTGAAGTGCTGGGTATTTGGGACCTTTGTAAGATCCCTGAAAACTCATTTTTTAATGAGTTCACATGGGAGGATGCTCTGATAGAACTTCATGTGGGCTCTTGTTGAAGCAGGAGGTTGACAGAGGTGATACAGTAGAGAAAGAAGCTGGGGTGGAAGAGACTAGAAAGAGAAAGGAAAAATAGAGGAGCAGTAAACCAGAAAGGACTCGAAAGCTAAATCTTTAGCTAATTATACTCCCAGAGCCACAACTTTACACTGGAGTGGCTCCAGACCTTTGGATTGTTGTGAAAGCCCAGCAGAGGAATTGTCCTCTGGCTTCCCAGGCCTGTTCATGGCTGTACAGAGGAATTTCTCTCTGGATTCCCAGGCCTGTTCATGACTGTACAGAGGAATTTCTCTCTGGATTTCCAGGCCTGTTCATGGCTGAACAGCATCACAGTCCATTGTGAGCTGTGGGAAACCACAGGGCAAAGGAGCTGGGGCTGTTCTCAGAAAGGTGGCTGAGGGTGGCTCCTGCACACCTAACTCTGCCAGCCAGCTTTTTGTGCCCTTTCCAGAACACTCCCAGTTGTAGGGACCCCAACAGAAAAGATAAAGAGCAGCCTTTGGGGTGAGCTGTGTTTGCAGCCTCCACAGGGTCTCCGGCCTGCCCTGCTGAGTGAGTACCAGACTGCCTTCCTCTCACAGATTACTCTCAGAACAGCACCAACGAGCAGGCCACCACACCAGAGGTCACCCCGTGTCCCCGAGCCATCCCGGGGGACCAGGCCACGGTCAACAACGTCACCTACCTGCTGATCCCCGAGGCCACGCGTGCCCAGCTGGGCAGCGCCGTCACCGTGCGGCTCATCCCCTGCCTCTACAGCCTGGTGGTCCTGCTGGGGCTGCCGGCCAACGCGCTGGCCCTCTGGGTGCTGGCCACCAGGGCGGAGCGGCTCGCCTCCACCGTGTTCCTGATGAACCTGGCCGCCGCCGACCTGCTGCTCATCTCCGTGCTGCCCTTCAAGATCTCCTACTATTTCCTGGGCAACCACTGGCCCTTCGGGGAAGGGCTGTGCCGCCTCACCACGGCTCTCTTCTACGGGAACATGTACTGCTCCGTGCTGCTGCTCACCTGCATCAGCGTGGATCGCTACCTGGCCGTGGCTCACCCCTTCTCCTCCCGTGCTTTCCGCACTCCCACCTTCGCTGCCGGCACCTGCGCTGCCGTCTGGCTCTGCGCTGCTGCCCTGACGCTGCCCCTGACCCTGCAGCGGCAGTCGTACCCCCTGCTCGGGGCAGGGCTCACGCTGTGCCACGATGTCCTGCCCCGGCACGAGGACGACGGGCTCTACTTTTATTATTTCGTGGTGCTGATCGCCTGCGCCTTCCTGCTGCCGCTGCTGCTGCTGGCGCTGAGCTCGGGCGCGGTGCTGCGCGTCCTCCTGCGCGGGGGCAGCCGCTACGGCCACGCCGCCAAGCTCACGGCCCTCGTGGTCATCACCCTCGTGGTCTTCTATGCCCCCAGCAACGTCCTCCTGCTGCTTCACTACTCCAGCCCCTGCTCCAGGCTGCACGGCCGGCTGTACCTCAGCTACATGGTCAGCCTGGCCCTCAGCACCTGCAACAGCTGCGCCGACCCCTTCGTCTACTACTACGCGTCTGAGGATTTCCGGGAGAAGGTGAGGAGGAAAGTCTTCAGGGGCAGCAAAAAAACCACCACTTCCCTAAAGACCTCCAAGGAAACGCTGCCCCGTTCCAAGCACTCGCTGGTGTGAGCCTGCAGCCCGGTGCTGCCCCCAGGGCACTCGTAATGCACACAGTGGGGATAAGATGATTTCAACACTGGAATTCCACAGGTTTCACCCAGAACAGCATTTCCCAGGAGCCAAGTGCTTTTCCCTGTCTGCACAGATAAGGTTGAACAAACCCAGGCTGTGGGATTCTTTGCCCAGACAAGATGCTGAGTGCTGGACACATTCATCCTTTACTGGAACACTGCCTGCAGCTCCTCAGCTGGTCACACACCACCACGGATGTTCCTCACCATACAGCTGAGTCTGGTGTTCCTAACCTGAGGAACTGCTCTCTGCCTGCTAGTCCTGCTCCTGGCTTGCTCACTGTCCTTAAATGCATATTCCCTTCCCCTAAAACTGAAAAAGAGCCATCATTGCAAAACCTAATTTCTAAATGTTTCAAAAGCTACTCTCCTGAACTAAACCAGTCTGTCAAAAGAGTGCAGAGCACTGGCTTGTGTAGAAAAAAACATTCTTGGCTTGATTTGTAAGCAACCCCTCAGTAATGTCAGCCCACTGTTGGTAAAAGGTGTAAAAATCCCATTCACTCATCCTTGTTTTTGCAAATCACCCTTGGCATCCATCATTTCTTTGAGGCAAAGGTTGTATTAATGGATTTTGTAAAAAAATGATGTCTCGTGAAGGGAAATAGTAAAGTAGGAATGGAGCAAAGCCTCTGGTACTCCACCCTCCCTTCGTGTAATGTCACCCACAGCCAAAAGCTGTCCCTGATCAAAGAGGTGCTCAGGTTTGTTGCTTATTGGAACCTGCTGCAAATCTGACAAAATGCAGCCAGCTCATCTCTCAGACACCACTGGGGCACAGCCCTGTGAGCAGCCAGGTAGAAAATGAGCAATAAACCTCTTCAGAGCTCCTTAATTCCTTAGTTTTCCCAGCACAGGCTTGACAACCTAAAGCACGAATAAGAGGCAGAGAGGATTGTCTTAAAATCAGTTTTTAATAAAATATTTATCAGAATCTAAAACAAACACTTTTCTGGACTCAGACTTGCTAAGATGTGTGTGAACAAACCAACAGCTGGTCAGAGAGCTGTTTGTGTGTACCTGTGGGGGGGGGGCAAAAGGCAGGGGAAACACAAAGCTGGGCTCCAGGTGCTGGGCACTCAGACAGAACAGCAGGGACTAAAAAAAACCCCAAACCCAGGCTGGTAGAGGTTTTCTAAATAGTTGCTCTATTCACAATAATGAAAACCAGGTTTTTGTGCATTAAATATCAACAGTCAGTGTGAGCAAAGCAAGTGCTGGTGTGTCGGGGATGTTCTTCAAGCAAGCTGAACATTCTTCTGGTATTTGCTTTCTACTGAGGCTGATTAAGAAGAAGGGGAAGAGGCAAGACCAAAACACAGGACAAGAAAGAACAAGGGGAACTATTGCTCTAAAATAAATACCATGGTAATGATTACTCTGCATAATGTACAGTTACAAATATATAAATATTAATTTCCTTGAAAGGATTGCAAGCATCAATCACTGATAACTAGCACTGCTGCAGCTATTCAGTCACAGAACTCGATGGAAGAAGCAATTTCTGTGTCTTACAAACCCACTGGCACTTTTCTCCTTCTGCAGTGAGGGACCAGCAGGAAAAGGAAAGGAGAAGCATCTCTCTGACAGAGGGAGGCAAATGTCTCTAAGCCAGAAACAACCCAAAGCAGCAGCAGCAGCAGCTGCTGGCCTTGCTGGCTTTGGCTTTCCAGCACCCAGCTGGTCTTTTCATTGGTGGAAAAAAAAAAAAAAATCAATCTTTATCTCTAAACTGACTGGCTGAGGTGCACAAAGTGGGAGCCTGAGATGTCCTTGTGCTCTCAGGGACAGGAGGGAGACTGATCAGCTCCAGAGCCAGAACTGGGCCAAAGCCTGTGAATGGCTTTGGGTCTGTACAGCTGTGCTGTGTCCAGTGGTGCTCAGGGATCCAGTCCTAAAGTTTCTGTATTCCAAGCAGGATGTTGAAGAATGGAGGAAAAATAATCTATGATTTTTTTTCCCTAGATAAGAATTAATGATGGTTACAAGAAACATGAACAGCAAATGTGGGACAGGGGAAAGCTCTGGACCCTCAGCTGGGGTGGAGAAGAGTACAGAGCCCTTCTCCTTTATTCCTGTGGTAGGGGGGAAAGGCAATCACAGTGATGTAACTGCAGGTTCCTTGATTCAATTCCTTAAATACAATCACCTTTTTTCTTTTCAGCTACAAAGAGGAGCTGGTTTGGTGTAGCAAGAGCAGGGGGAGGCTGCCAAGAGCAGATGGACTGGAAGTGCCAAGGCTGGGAGGAAGCACTGGGGGTGAAGTCAGGATCCAGAAATCCTGTCACATCCCCTCCCACACACTGCCCTGCTCTGTCTGGCTCTGAGGACATTAAGGCTGCTCTGCCTTTGCCTTCTGAGGGTCCAGGGCTCTCTGGCTTTACTTTGAATTGTAAAACAGAAGCCAGACTCCTCTGCCTCAAGCACTGGCACAGA
Source organism: Promerops cafer (assembly GCA_013398275.1). NCBI lineage: Eukaryota > Metazoa > Chordata > Aves > Passeriformes > Nectariniidae > Promerops > Promerops cafer. The sequence goes on from VZSE01010522.1 coordinate 29,677, forward strand.
CATCCCTCAGACAAGGCCCTGATTGATGGGCTGGCACCACCAGCAGGAATTATTTACCTGGCAGCAACAGGGGGATGTCTGCATCTGGAATTAGGACATTACATGTCCCAGAGCCTGAGGAAAGTGAAGAAAGCCAGGTTTAATTCTTGGCTGGAACTCCCCATCCTCACCTCCTCATCCCCAGGGGGAGGTCTGAGTGCCCAAGGATCTGTGAGAGGACCAAGCAATTTAAAACTACCTCAAGCATCTCTCCAGAAGCATTCACTGGGTGTACAGTGGGTGAGAGAGAGCAGGAAAGGAAAACCAGGAAGGGACTGAGGACAGGAGACTGAGGAATCCAGAACACAGGTCCCATCTCCTGGATGAAGCCAGTCACAGACATTACCAGGGTGACCAAATGCCTCATTCTCCCAACTCACAGCACTGAACAGCTGCAGCCTGGACCAGCAAACAGCAGGGTTTGTATTGTGCAGTTCTGAGTTTTAGAAAAGGAAAAAAAAAAAGAAAAAAAGAAATCTTGTTGCAGCTCACACTAGGCCTGTTATTTACCCAGGGATAAATATTGACTCAGTCCTGTGTGTGTACACAATAGCCAGTGCCTGCCAGGACAGTTGCTTGCAGGAGGTGGAATTTAGTTTAAAGGCATTTATTTACCTGCCAGGCAGGAATGCAGCTGCCAGGGTGAGGGCAGGATCTGCCCCTGCACACCCCAGACATGGGGCAGAACCCTCAGCCCACGGCAGGATCCTGGGAGCAGAGCTGGGAGCAGCCACGAGGGAAAGCTGGCAAAGCTGCTCTGAAATTTCTGGGAACTTCAAGACCCAGACCTTCATCATGTCAACTGCATTCTGCAAATGCCTGGCCCCAGAGAAAAAGGACTGGAAACTACACATGCCCAACCTCTGGGATACCTCCTGGTTTGTCCCCATGTGGACATTTTTCTGGAATAAACTTGCCTTTATTCTGGAATGGAATGTCTATACTGGGATATATTCTTGTCATGGTTCCTGTGTAAACAAGCCTTAAAAATGAATGGAGCTGGGCTTTTTTTTTCTGTTTCCATTCACCAATAAACACCCTCAAAAGGAGTTTCCACCCTGCTCTGGGTCCTGGTAACAATAGAAGTGGGAAGATAAAATATTAACACTATTTTGCAAGAGGCAATTGCATGTAACTCCTCCAAAGAGAACAATGCTGCTCCAGGCAGGAAGGGAAACTCAAAAATCTTGGCTCCTGCACTTTTGGAAACACAGAGCTTTTCTTTTTAAGTTTTGCCACGTTGCTTGGGGCAGGTCAGACCGAGGGAGTCCAGCCTGTGACACCAGGGATTGGTACTGGCCAGCAGAGCCAGGGCCCGGGCAGGGAGTACCAGGACCAGAACAGGCTGTGCTGGATGCCAGTGGGAGCAAAATAAAAGGGGTTGGTGAAGTCAGGAAAACATTTTAAAGGGCTGTGCCTCGACCAGGTTCATTTTCAGGCCAGGCTTTGAGGAGGAGAGGGGCTGAGAAGGCTGCAAGCAGCCCCTGTCAGCACGTAGTGCAACACAAAGAGGGCTCCCCCACCTCATCCCTGCCTCTGCTGAGGCTGCAGACGCCCACCTGAGGCCTGCAGACAGCAGCAGACATGAAGCCTTTCAGCCCTGGCAGTGGATTTCAGTTTTCACAGGTAAAATGTACCTCCCAACAGCTTCCCTGAATTGTGGAGCCACAGGGAAGTGTTTCTCTCGTGGGTGCAGACTGATGGGCTGGGGAAGATGAGTAGCCTCTTGCTATGTCATAATTGGCAAAACACTGATTTTTATTATTATAATTTGAGAAAAAAACTTCTCAGCCATCTTTCCTCAAACAGCAGTTCAGCTAAGCACAAGGCCTTGACTTAGCTTCTAAGTGTAGCTAGGAAATGGCATTTGCAGAATATCCTGATAGCAGAGAAAACACTTGGAAATGCTCTATGGGTTTGAATTCCAGCCCCTATTTTTCTCACCTAGAGGGCACAGCATATTGGTCTCTCATCATTGGAAGGGCTCCAAAGAGGATGCACAGAAGGCAGGAAAATGGACAGAAAAATAACGCTGAGTGTCCCCCTTAGAGCTCCAGATCTGCCCCGTGGGGCAGCAAAGCCTACAGTTCTGAGGGCATCAGGAAGTAGTCATCATTCGGATTCTGTTCTGCAGCAGGTCATCTGGAGGAACAAACTCATACAGGAGTCGATTCTGAGCCTCTTCTCTTTATTTAAATTATGTATTTCTGTTGGAAAGAGAATAAAAGGAAGAAAAGTCACCTTGCTGTGATGCATCTTTGTGAGACATCACTGAGCCTGGGCAGGGAAAAGCTGAAAAGGTCACAGAGCTGGAAGGGTCCCACAGGGATGAAATGCAGCCCCTGGCCCTGCACAGACACCCCAACAAGCCCACCCTGAGCACCCCTGGCAGCGCTGTCCAAACGCTCCTGGAGCTCTGGCAGCCTCGGGGCCGGGACCATTCCCTGGGGAGCCTGGGCAGTGCCAGCACCCTCGGGGGGAAGAACCTTTCCCTGAGCTCCAGGCCAAGCCCTGGCACAGCTCCAGCCCTTCCTGGGCTCCTGTCCCTGTCACTCCAAAGCAGAGATCTGTGTCCATTCCTCCTCCCCTCCTCCTGAGATTGATGAGCCTCCCCTGAGTCTCCTCTGCTCCAGCTGAACACACCAAGAGAAAGATCACTCCATTCCACTGGTGACAAAGCCACTGAGGTCACAGAGCCTTTTACAGCTGCCCCAAGCAAGACCCCATTCCCACTGATCCCTAAGCACTTGTAAAAACCCCTTTTTGGGCAACTGAAGCAGCACAAGGACACACAGGCTGGCTCAGAGCAGACCCCTGACCCCGCTGTGGGCTCACCATTCCGCCGGGGTGGCCTCTCCCTGGCTGCTGTCCCCTTCCCGGAAGGTGCTGGCCGTGGGCAGCTCTGCCACCACCTCGAACACGTCGGCCTCCGCGGCGAAGGCGTCGGCGTCGTACTCGTAGGAGTAGTAGGACAGGTCTGTGTGCAGGGGGGGCCCCTCCTCGGCTGCCGGGGGAACCAGAGCTGCAGGAGCTGCGTTCCAGCATCGCCGCAGGGCGGGGCAGGGCGGGGCAGGGCGGGGCTTTTAGTCAGGGACACGAGGGAAGGAGGCTGCAGGTGTCAGCAGACCTGCACGTGTTTGCTGGGATTCACAGGGGAGGGGAGAAGCTGCTGCAAAAGCAGAGTTTTCAATTTCCCAGTCTGAGACCTGGGCACTGGAATAAAATGAAAGGAAAGAGGGGGAACAAAGAGAGGGGTAAAGGGGAAACAAGGAGGAGAAGGGGAAACAAGGGGGGAAGGAAGATAAAGGGTGGGAAAAGGAGAAAACAAGGAGGGGAAATGAGAAAACAAGGGGGGAAAGAAGAAGAAACAAGGGGGGGAAAGAAGAAGAAACAAGGGGGGGAAAGAAGAAGAAACAAGGGGGGGAAAGAAGAAGAAACAAGGGGGGGAAAGGAAAAGAAACAAGGGGGGGAAAGGAAATAAAGGGAGGCAAAGGGCAATGTAGTTTGAAAATAATCTTCAAGTCTCCTTTTCCAGCATGGAATTAACTGAGGTGCTGAAGTTCAGACCCACCACCCTGAGAGCTGCACACAGTGAGATAAAAGTGTCATGCAGGGGGCAGATAGCACAGGGGATTCACTCTGCACCCTGAAAATCTCTCCTCTGACCAGGCACCTCAGGTAAGGAGAGCCACATCAGTATGGGGACATGTTCTGTGTGCCCTCAGCTGTGCATCATTTCATAAAACAAATGACAAAGCTGGAGGGAGACCCTGAGGGAACAGCTCACTTGGTGACTGATCAGTGGAAGCAGCCAACTTTCTTTTCAGCCCAACAAGTGTGAAGATTTTGAGGCCAGGAACCCACAGCAGAGCCATTGACTCCACTGAATGAGGAGCTGAGGTACCTCTGCCCCAGCACAGCCACGCAGCACTGAAACTTCCATCACTTCATGTAGGGACAGACCCAGCACAGGATTTCTCCTCTTCCCACTCTCTCCCGTCTGTGCTGGACTGGCAGGTCCCTCTCACAGCACACACCCCACTCACATCAGCCTGTGCCTCTGTGCTGGGTGACTGCTCCCTGTCCAGAGGGCAAAACTGCAAGATAAAACTTCTAGGAATAGCAGCAGATCTGTGTTTCCTAAACTGCTCCTTGAGCCAGCTCAGCTGTCCATCCTTCCTGTTTGCTCTCTGTGTACACTGCTCTAATCCAAACCAAAGCAAGCACTGAGGCAGAATTATTGCAGGGAGGAAAAGTCCCCCGCCCGCCCCAAGCTGGCTTTATTTAAAGAGAACACTCATCAAGGCCTTTGAAAATGTTTGTTCTCTAGAAATAAAATATCTGAAGGATCTTCCCTGTTGCCTCCCACATCCTCCCAGCACTGGGCAGGGGAGTCAGGCTCTGTTCACTCCTTCTTGGCCTCCTCCCTGTGAGAACCTGCCAGATCATGAGCTCCTTCTATGAATGGGTGATTGCTGTCCACTGGGGATGGGATGAACATCACAGGCCTGACTCTTCCCAGGAATTCAGCGCTGGAGTCCAAGCAAAGAGCAGAGGCCGACGTTTCCTGCTGCACACAAACCACTCCCCCAGCCCCAAATGTTTGTGCTGAGGCCAATGTTTGCTGAGCAGTGGTGGGGGGAGAGGAAAACGGCCCTGTGCCAGTTCAATTAGTCCTGAAAGAGCTGCAGCCCTGTGGGGAACACGCCAGCCAGGGAATTTTGGGGATGACTCCATCTCCTTATGGCACTCAGGCTGATGCTCCTGGTAGGAGCTGGTGCAGGTGATGGTGTTTAATTAAAAAAAAAAAAAAACAAAAACAAACAAACAAACAAACAAAAAAAACACCCAAAAAAATCAATGACAAACAAAACACCACCACCAAACTAAAGTGTCATCATTCCACCTAGAATTTTCTTCCAGTTCCAGCCATTGGCCCTTCTGTTTGCTGGAGCAAAACTGTGCAAAGGACACAGTTGAGGGGAGAAGGCAGGGGGCCAGAGAGCTGAGCCTGGGGGGACTTCCTGCTCACAGCAGCACTGACACCCCCAGCACTGCTGCCCCACACGCTTGGACATTGTTTTACACCAAATCCATGCAGAATCACAAAACTGTGATAGCAACACAATGTCCTCCAACATCAGTGGCTGTGCTGTGGCTGTACCTTGAGTGCCTTTGGCAGAGCAGATTTAGGCAGTTTCAGAAGAGAGTTAATGATCTGTGGAAGCAATCAAAGCACCACTTCATCCCAGAGACACTATCAGAGCTACTGAGGATCCCACAGCCTCTAAAAATCCACCCAGATCCTTGTGGCCAAGGAGTGACAAGGATCTCAGGAAAGCCACAGTCAGAAATTCAGTGAGATTCCAGTTAGTAACTCAGCTCCAAACAGATATTGCAGCAGGCTGTGAAAGCACACGAGTACACCCAGAGCTGGGTCCATGCTACTCAGCAAAATCCTGTTCCACCCTTTTGAGACTCAGTAATTCACCTGAGAAGGAACAGCTGAGGAAGGGGATTCACACAGGAGTTATTTCAGCTGAGTCCTCACCCTGCAAACTTCCCTGGCAATCAGAAGATCTACAGATGTAAAGAGGATCCCACCCATCTGTACAAAAAAGGCTGCAGTTTTAAGGTCAAACCTCAGCCATTCTGCCTCGCTGCAGACTTTGGGAAGGCATTTTAAAATGTTCTGACAACAGCAACAGGGCTGCATCCTGACCTTTCAGGGCCATCTATGTTCAATTACTCATCTTGAACAGCTGGAATTTATTCCAGCAAACCCACTGGCGTGTGTGGAACTTCACTGTGGGTCTGTGTGTGCCAGAGGGAGCCCCAACACATCCTGCAATTCCCACTGATTGCTGGGAGGCAGCTGCTTGTTCCCACTGCTGGGAAGCACGGACAGACCTCAATTAAAGCATCCATCAGGCCAAGCTGAGCTGCACCAGTCTCATGGCAAACACAGGAGGCTTCCAGACAACACAAACACCACGTGCCTCTCCAAGAACCCAGCATTTCCTGCAGATTAACACACCCAGTCGGTTTTACACCAACCTGCCCTAAGCTTGATTCGGCTCCTGGAGTTTTGCATCCTTTTAGGAAGTCACAGATTTAGGCATGGCTCAGCAGAGCCCTTGCTGGAGCACCTGAGCCGACTTAACCCCATCACATGCTCCAGCAGCACTGAGCCCAGGAGAGTGAGGGTGAGGAGGGGCTCATTCATCTGCTGCACTTTGATTCATGTCCCCTGTGCTTGACCTGAGAGGAGCCCGGAGGATTAATGAAAATCACATGCTGGGCCCTTTTCCTGGTGCAGGATTTAGTCAGTTTGATTCCTGAATGCTCACTCTGCCATGGCTGCTCCCAGCTCAGCATCTTCCTGCCAGGAAATTTGGGCACTCCCAGATCCCAGGACAGAGCCAGCTCCAAGTGCTCGTGCTTTGACTGACATCCTTATGGCACTCAAGTTTGTCCATCTAAAATCTGCATAACAGTGCCACACAAAATAATCGGATTTTCCCCTTTTGCTCCTTCTGAGCCAGCACTGTTTCTGTCAATTCAGAACAGAAAACATAGAGGAATTTTCCTTTAACTTCAATGCAGATTATTTCAGAAACACTGTTCTGAACATTTTTTTGATTGTGGATTACCATCAAGTTCCATTTTTTTTTCCCCCCAGGTAATCATATCAAATTTTTATTTGAAAATAATGTAATGGCAGCCCCATTTTTGTAGACCTTGGTATGGCCTCACATTCCAGCAGTGCCCAAATGGAACAGTTTGGGAATGCTGCTTGAAAGGGTTCAGATTGCAGAGTTTCCATGCTGAGCACATGGCATGTGCATGGAATAAAAGGCAGCAAGATATAGATACAGATATATTCACAATAAGTCCAGGAAAAAAAAAAAGGGGAAGGAAAATAGTAGAGACATTAAACACTAAGACTGAATGACCATTAGAAACTGTCATAATGGAATATTCACTATGGTTTTGCACCTTAATAAGCAAACTGTGCATGAGCTGCTGTCCAGAAAGGAAAGAACAGGATGGTGTCTCATGTTGGACATGTGTTAGTCTGCCTCTGGTGCACAAAGAGGACATGAGGAGGCACAGAGGCTTCTCCTGAAGAATTAAACTGGTTTTACCAATTTGTTGGGGGAAGCTGGAGGCCAGGGGAAAATTAATGAGTGGAAAGCAGCCAGGAAAAATCTAGTGCAGTTTATTTACTAGAAACAGCACAAAACAAGCTATTCTACTGACCTAGTAGAATACTGAATAGTATTCTGCTTCTTGGTGAGATTTATTGTGAGCCATGAGCGAGTTTGACACGAGTCTTGGAAAAAAGTGCATGAACATAAGCACCAAATAAAATGAGCAGCCAAATTCCTGGCTACTCCATCCACTAACCTTAACATTTTTGTTCACTATGGCTCTTTATTCCAAACAGCAGCTCTGAGAGAACCAAGACTGCCAGCTCCATTTTTGCACAGAACTGCAGGGACAAAGTTAATCCACCTGGATTTGAGTCCTTGCAGTGGTTTGGGCTGTTGTCACGTCCTGCTCAGTTGTTTGTTGGAACACATTACATCAGCCTGGCTTTTAATGGGATCTTTCCAGCTTAAGAGTGGAAGAAAAGATCACAGAGAGTGTGTTGTTCAAACAAAGCAAGACTGAGAAAATAGGAGGGTCGGTTGTCCACTCCTACAAACAATTATCTAAATCCTGCAGGTGCTGAACTGAGCAGGATTCCTGCATGATTTCCTGAAAGGAAAAGGACTAGGAGAGCTGTCTGCTTCTGAATACATCTCATCCTCTTAATTTCATCCTCATCCATTTCCTTGACCTCTTAATATTTTTTTCTAATTTATCAATATTCTGTCTTTTCCATAAGATGGAGAAAATCAGCATCTTTACTTAAAATGTGCTTGAGAGCCACCTGTACTTAATACAGAGACAGGACAAGCTTTAACCTTACTAAAGAGAAAGCCTTTGGATAAATGCAAAGGTATTGCATTACCTGCTGGAGTCTGGGGAACACTGGGCTGCTCAGCTGTGTGGGAGTGTGTCTCCCTTTCTTCTGGCAAGTTCTTGGCTGCAAATACAAAGAAAAATAAACTCATTGGTCACATAATTCACTAAAAATGCATCTCTAGAAAAGGTTTGCATTTCCAGAGGTGGCATAATCAGTTGCCTGATACACTACACACCTTGAAAGCCCATGCAGAATCTCCAAAGCATGCTACATTTCCTGGATTTAATTTTTATCCAGGAGTATTCACTTCAGATCAAACAGTATCACTAATTTTCTCTTCAATTCATTCTTGACTGGTAAAACACATATTCATGAGAACAGAAAACCAGTTATTTCAAACTGAAAAGCAGCTGCCCTTATCACTTCATCAGCTGTACTATGAACAGCAAAATAACACAGAGCAAGTTGGGAATTCTCCTCCTTTCCCCCATCACAGGTGTGGAACATTAACTCGCTCAAATGAGGATTTGCAACATTCTGCAACTGGACCATGACAGAAAAGTGAAGTAAATGAAACCTACAGGCAGCACACTGAGACATGGGCATCTGCTCTATCCTGGTGTTGTTCCTGCACGATGCCACCTCCATCTGGCAGTGGTTGGGGTAGATGTGCCCATCGGAGCCACACACGGGCTCCCCATCATAGCCGCAGTCCCGCGAGCACAGGCACTGCTCGAAGTACTCGTCCTCCAGGCAGCCAAAGATGTTGTTGCAAGGGCCAGAGTGGACAAAGCCTGGGAATCAAAGCCAGTCAGTTTTGCACAGCACGGGGAAGGTGGAATGGAAATATTTCACTGATATCAGATTTTACGTTGAATTCCCTATGATTTCTGACAGGAATTTACAAACTTGATAGAATCAAAAGCTCTGCGAACAGAGTTGCCTTTTTGAAAGAACCATGGTGCAACAGCTTCCTGACTTGGGATAAAGCAACAGTGTTTTGGCCACAGAGCACAATAAGGAATACACAGTTTCTGGGGAAAGTTATTCCTTTCAGGGATGTATGCAATTGTTCAATCTTCCTACAGTTAACTGTGGAACTCCATTGCAAAATATTGGAGAGAAAGCAAACCAAATTGCATGGTAAGGATTATTTACCTCTTCGTTTACTGATACATCTCCCCTTGTGCAGGTTCTTCAAGAATTAGACATTTTTTCTTGCCTCTGAAGCAAATCACAGTCACTTTGATTGGCCTGTAGAGCACCACTGGTGTGTTTGTCTTGACTTTAATACTGCAACCCCCCAAACCTTTGTGAAATTTCCACCAACACAGAGAGCGAAACCTAACATTCATCTAAATATAATTTTGAGTTCATAGCAGTTGTGGGTCTCATTTTTCCAAAAGATCTGTGTGGTTTTGGGGTAACTCACCAACCCACTGGCTGGCTGAGCTTTCCACCTCGTTGCAGGTTGGGCCATCGCAGAGCTCCCGGGCCAGGGGGCTGTTCTCACTCACGTTGTAGAAACGAGTGGCTTCAAAGGCTGCAGCAAGGAGGAGAAATCACAGCTGAGCCTCCTGCCTGGAGATCTGATGTCAGCAGGGATCAAAGGGAAACAGGCACAAACCTGGCTCGTAGTAATCATACACTTTGATAGGAACAGGGGCTGTTTTCCCAACTATGTGCTCTCTGAAAGCTTGGAACTTCACACAGGTCATGCACTGGCTGGGAATCTGTGTGAAATGGTGTAAAAGACTCAAAAACTACACTTGAAGTGAAGAGAGAGACAAATGAACACAGCATGTGCCCCAAAGTAACACACCAAGCACAAAGATGCCTCCAATACTCCAAGTATAGGGACAGAGATAATGAATAAAAACCAAACAGGATGAACTAAACCAGGATGCTTTGCTGACCTTTAAAACACATTTTTGCCACAGAGCACTGGCAGACACTCCAGCTGTGTTCCCTGGCTTGCCCACAACCACCAGACAATTTCCTGCTGCTGACCAAGCCAAGAGATCTTACCTCAAGTTATTCTGCATTTAGCACCGCTAGTTGTACCTGAAAGTGAGATTATTTCAAGGCAAAAATCTGAGTGATATCTACCCAAAACCACTCCATGGGCTGAAGTGAATCACCTGCCTCTGTTATACTTTGGTTTTCAAGCAAAACCACAACACCCACCTGCAGCAAAAGAGGCTCAAGCAAGAGGCCAGTTAAAGCTGCAGAGTGATCCTCACCCTGGTGGACTCCCAACACTGCCTGTGCCTCATCCCCTGGTCATTTGCCTTTCATTAAAATCCAACATAATTATAAGAAACAAAGCCATTACCTCATCAAAATAAAATAGGACTTTTCTTCCATCCACTTCATATCTTTTTAACCCAATTTGCTTGTTCATCAATAACTGGGGGTAAAAAAAATTTAAAAATCATTGTGTTTAGCTCAATCTCATTTTATAGAAAACAGGCAGAAATGAGAGAATAGTAAGATTTCAGGCTGCTTAGAAAACTGATCAGACACTAAACTCCAGGGATTTCTTCTGCTGGAAAAGGGTGCTTCCATAAGAGAGGGAAAATGCAAAGAGATTGAAGTTGCTGTCACATGGCTGAGGGGGAAAAGCCACCTGTGTCCCTCCCTGTGTCCTGCTGAGGAATTCTTGCAAGGTGCATCAGCTGAGGGCTCTTCCTGGTGCCCGGGGCATTTATCCCCCTGGGACTCTGCTGACGCCTCATCCATGATCTCATCAAGCAGCTCCCAGATTGTTTTCAGTACCAAGGCCCCAGTAACCCCAAACCACTCAGTGAAGTCTCTTATTTACACCCCTCAGACCACCAGGGAATCTCCCAGCTGCACCACACTGGGTATTGAGGGTCCCCTCCTCCCACCAGCTGAAAAATCCAAAACATTCTTCTGCCAGGAAAATTAATCCTCACATTTGAAAAGAGCAGCCATTTGAAAGAGCCCCAGGCACCCTCCCTTTTGACAAATGGGGTCAGGCCAGGCCTCTGCTCCTCATCTTCTCTCCCTCCGAGGCCCAGGGATTTGGAATTTGGGGTTTGCATTGTACCAGGCAGGCCTACAGTCCCACTTCTGCTTTTTATCTGCACATCTAAGGCACATCTGAACACGATCTAAGGGCAGTTCCCACATCTCCAACCCTTTATTTTCAATGTTCCAAAAGTTCCTCCTATGATTTCTGCACTTGGAACATCTCAATACCATGACTGTCCTGCCTGATCAAGCATTACTGTTTTGATAATTTGTATTTAGAATGAATCTGTCACATGGAAAATATCTAATACTGAAGCTGCTGAGGACGAGGGTTTGTGGAAAGGGACTTCTGTGTTTTAATCAAAGTTTGGGGAGCCAAGATAGGCCCAGAGCACTCTACTCTATAATTCTATCCTCCAGACTGTCCCATTACTTCAACCTCTGTCAGACAATCCCATTTGTAATATAGGGATATTCTTGTGGGGTTGGTTTTTAATGTTCTTAAGTTACTTTGAGATCGTAGGCTAAAATCTCTGTGGAAGGGGAACCAATAATAATAATTATTATTATTATCATCATAATTATAATTATGATAATTTTAATAATTATAATAATTACTATCGCTATTATTTAGAATGACATGAAACAAGAAGCATTTCCACTGAAATTTGCCCAAACCTGCCACCAGCAGCTTTAGCTGTGACTCTCCTCAGCAGAGTGCTCCTACTTGTAAAACCCTGCTCCCCAGCTTCCTGCTATTCCTGTAACGAGCCAAGCAACATGTGTTTAAGTCCCACACAGTATAGAAAGGGCCAATTTAATTTGTCCTTATAATTTTAGGGGCCTGCTGGTGGCTGTTGTTACCCAGCAGTCGATGGCTGCAGACAGTCCTTTTATGAGGGCTCGGAGACGCCGGCGCCACCGGGAACTGCTCGGCTCAGCTAAAGCTGCATTTTGCATTTTTTCTGGTGAGGTTTGATATATCCCAGCCCGGGGTGACCTCCCGACCCTGTCGACATGCAGCATTATTAGGAGGATTTGTGGCCGGGCTGCCCGGGGTGTGCACAGAGCGCTCATTAAGCAGCGCTGCCCCGGGGCTGCTCCCACCCTGGGCTCAGGGAAAATCCTGATTTACAGCCCAGCCCCTCCACAGCAGGGCAGGGAAGGGCTGGGAAAAGGCAGCAGGGGCAAGGGTGGGACTGGCCTCTGCTCAAGGTGGTGTCCAAAATATATGGTGAGATGTCAGTGGGTGAATTTCATGTTGGGCCCTCGTTTGATAGCCATGAAAAAAATCACAGGATGGTTTGGGTGGGAAGGGTGCCCCCCCTGCCATGGCAGGGACACCTTCCACTGTCCCAGGCTGCTCCAAGCCCCAGTGTCCAGCCTGGCCTTGGACACTGCCAGGGATCCAGGGGCAGCCACAGCTGCTCTGGGAATTCCATCCCAGACCCTGCCCACCCTCCCAGGGAACAATTCCTGCCCAAGATCCCATCCAGCCCTGCCCTTTGGCAGTGGGAAGCCATTCCCTGTGTCCTGTCCCTCCATCCCTTGTCCCCAGTCCCTCTCCAGCTCTCCTGGAGCCCTTTTGGGCCCTGCAAGGGGCTCTCAGGTGCCCCCAGCCGAGGTGGATCTGCAGGTGGGTTGTATCTGCACTTTCACTGCCTGTCTATAGATATGCTTGGGCTTTGTCACCACATTTCATTTTTAGAGGTGCAAAAGGGTTTCTGCAATTAAAAAACATGGAATTTAGTTCTTCAAGGGGAACATTCCCTCTTGAAGATGCNGTGGGGTTGGTTTTTAATGTTCTTAAGTTACTTTGAGATCGTAGGCTAAAATCTCTGTGGAAGGGGAACCAATAATAATAATTACTATTATTATTATCATCATAATTATAATTATAATAATTTTAATAATTATAATAATTACTATCGCTATTATTTAGAATGACATGAAACAAGAAGCATTTCCACTGAAATTTGCCCAAACCTGCCACCAGCAGCTTTAGCTGTGACTCTCCTCAGCAGAGTGCTCCTACTTGTAAAACCCTGCTCCCCAGCTTCCTGCTATTCCTGTAACGAGCCAAGCAACATGTGTTTAAGTCCCACACAGTATAGAAAGGGCCAATTTAATTTGTCCTTATAATTTTAGGGGCCTGCTGGTGGCTGTTGTTACCCAGCAGTCGATGGCTGCAGACAGTCCTTTTATGAGGGCTCGGAGACGCCGGCGCCACCGGGAACTGCTCGGCTCAGCTAAAGCTGCATTTTGCATTTTTTCTGGTGAGGTTTGATATATCCCAGCCCGGGGTGACCTCCCGACCCTGTCGACATGCAGCATTATTAGGAGGATTTGTGGCCGGGCTGCCCGGGGTGTGCACAGAGCGCTCATTAAGCAGCGCTGCCCCGGGGCTGCTCCCACCCTGGGCTCAGGGAAAATCCTGATTTACAGCCCAGCCCCTCCACAGCAGGGCAGGGAAGGGCTGGGAAAAGGCAGCAGGGGCAAGGGTGGGACTGGCCTCTGCTCAAGGTGGTGTCCAAAATATATGGTGAGATGTCAGTGGGTGAATTTCATGTTGGGCCCTCGTTTGATAGCCATGAAAAAAATCACAGGATGGTTTGGGTGGGAAGGGTGCCACCCCTGCCATGGCAGGGACACCTTCCACTGTCCCAGGCTGCTCCAAGCCCCAGTGTCCAGCCTGGCCTTGGACACTGCCAGGGATCCAGGGGCAGCCACAGCTGCTCTGGGAATTCCATCCCAGACCCTGCCCACCCTCCCAGGGAACAATTCCTGCCCAAGATCCCATCCAGCCCTGCCCTTTGGCAGTGGGAAGCCATTCCCTGTGTCCTGTCCCTCCATCCCTTGTCCCCAGTCCCTCTCCAGCTCTCCTGGAGCCCTTTTGGGCCCTGCAAGGGGCTCTCAGGTGCCCCCAGCAGAGGTGGATCTGCAGGTGGGTTGTATCTGCACTTTCACTGCCTGTCTATAGATATGCTTGGGCTTTGTCACCACATTTCATTTTTAGAGGTGCAAAAGGGTTTCTGCAATTAAAAAACATGGAATTTAGTTCTTCAAGGGGAACATTCCCTCTTGAAGATGCAAAATCTTTCCCAATTTAGGAAAATCTCCCACCTTCCAAAGGAAGCAATTCTGATCTGGTTATGGGAACAGCAGAGCCTTCTGGGCTCACACAGTTATGACAGAAATTCTTGGCTGTGAGGCCCTGGCACAGGCTGCCCAGAGCAGCTGGGGCTGCCCCTGGATCCCTGGCAGTGCCCAAGGCCAGGCTGGACACTGGGGCTTGGAGCAGCCTGGGACAGTGGAAGGTGTCCCTGCCATGGCAGGGGTGGCACTGGGTGGGATTTGAGGTCTCTTCCAACCCAAACCATTCTGGGATCTACTGCAAACAGAAGTGTTTTGAGACATCACAAAGCCAGTTCATTGTGGTACCATCATCAGTGTCCCTTGAAGGCAGCATAGCCTCATGTTAATAATTTATTTCAAATTATTCTCAGTGTTCCTCTGCTCAGAACACGCCCAGCTCTCCCTGAGCACGGGGCAGGGCAAAGCATCACACACAGCACAGGAGGAGCCTGTGAGCAGGAGCTCCACACAAACTGAGCCTGGCTGGCTCCCAAGCCCTTCCCTGTGTGCCACCAGCCCCAGAGCAGAGCACAGCTGCCCTGGAAAAGGGGAAAGTGTTCAGGAACAGTAACACAAGGGCATGTGGGATCTTGTCTGGTTCCTCAGCCTAGAAACCCTCAGCTCTGTCCCCTGCTGACATCAGGAAAAGAGACAGTCACCCAAAAAACCAAAGGAGTACAGGGATTTGTTCCTTAAGAACGTTCCTGTTCTTCTGCAGTGGAAACCCTTTCACACTCCTTCCTTTCAACCATGTCCCTCTGCTCATAGAACATTCCATAGGTTTAACACCATAAAGATAACCTGTTGTTCTCCTGGGACATTTGGAGCTCTCTCTGGTTCTAAGCCAGGTTCTCATCCATATTTTTCCTGCTGTTATTCACATGAATGGCTATGGAAGAGAATTAATTTAACAGCACTTACACATGACTGTCACTCCAGCACCTTCACCAGAGGAGGGAAAGCAGGAACCAAACCCACTGCAGGCCCCCTCACCTAATTTTCCTCCTTTCTCTTCCCACTCCTGGCCTTACCTCACCTGAACAGCCATATTCAGTTGGTTGAATGAGAATATCAGACTCACAGGCAAATAAAAACCCATCTATTTTACATGCTCGGGTTTGAAAATAGGTTTCTCCATGTGCAGCTTGTGAATGGATATAAGTAACTTCAGTTTTTCTCTTTATATCTGATCCCCTGTTCTGAAAGGATGCAATTGCTTCTCAGGGATTAATACAAAAATTTCTGTGGCTTCAGGGACACCCCAGGAGACATCTGACAGCAGCTTCTAACATGGATTGTAAACCCCTCCAGAGGGCTTTTTCCTCCAAGAAAATGCAATGGTGTTTCAATTATAAACCAGCCAAATCAAGTGAAATCCTAGAGAAGATAATGCAATATGAACTCCTCCTTGAATTATATCAAATTAAACTTTACAATGGTTCTACTTTAATATCCTTTCCTCAGATCCCTTCCCTTCCCAATATAATGAGATAAAGTTATTAACAGAAGAGGTCTTTTAGAAGTAAAATATTTTTTAGCTCTTTACCAGCTCTCAAGGATGCAAAAATTTTACACCTCTTCAGTTACACAGTCCTTAAAAAAACAAAATCTTTGCAGCATAAGAAGTCCACCAGTGAATGCAACGTTCCACAAAATGTAATGAGTTGTAATGAATGTAATGCTCCCAGAAATATAAAGCAAAGCTCAAGATTACAGTTCATCTGCCCTGAAGGGCTGGCTGGGCATGAGGCACATTCTGTCCACCTCAGCTTGGCTGCAAGAAACACGATGTTCTCCCAGAGAGAAGGGGGAAAAAAAAAGGGCAAAAAATTCCAAGACACAGAGCCTCCAAAGAAATGGGATCCAGATGTTGGAGATAACACAGCCCACTAAGCAGCCATAAACAGCTCCTGTTAGAGCACATTTGCACCTCAGCTTTTCCAAAGGGTCTCAGTCAATTACTGTGCACTGGCTCAGGAAAGCCTTGGCTTGGCCGGGTTGGGTTTGCTCAGCCTGCTCAGAACGTCTGTTCCCTCATTTCAGAGAGAGATTTTTTGACAAGTGAAATCTCTTCCTCCCCCTTCCCAAATTTAATTGCATCTTTTCAGCAGTGCTCTGACACTCCATGGCCTCCTCTTGCCCCTGGAAGGGAACCCCATCCCCTCAGAGATGCACATCCCCAGCCCTGCAGCCCCAGCCCATCCCCTTACCTGCTCCAGGCTCTCAATATCTGCCCGAAACCCTGAGAACAAAGGCACTTCCAACACAGCCATGTTTGAGGATCCAGAGTGCAGCCATCTTCCCATGGGAACAAAAAGAGAGAAAATGGGAACAAACTCAACATCCAAGACAACAAATGGACAGCTCAGAATGGAGAAACCAACTCCAGAAGAAAAAAACCCAACATATTAAAAGTCTCTCCTCGTTGAAGTGCTTGTGGAAAGCCACAACCCATAAGTTGGTTTTTAAAAATCCTCTTTTCTGCTTTTATTTAACAAAATTATGCCCCGCTCACAGGGGGTAGGAGATGTCCTGGAACACAGGGGCAGAAAAGCAGAGGGATGCAGCCACCTGTGGGGCTGCTTGCTTTCTTTTTCAATTAATCACTGAGAAAATGCACTTGGTAAAAGGAAATAAACCCTTAGAGCAGAAGAAACTTCTGTTGCACCCTGAGAGGAGGGCTGTAGATGGACTGTGGTGGGAGAGGGATGCTAATTCCCAACACCAGGCAAGGCCATTCAGTCCTGGGGTTTCATAAATGGCTGTTTCACCCCTGACACTGAGAAAAGGGCTTTTGCTAACGAGTCAGCAAAATCACTGCCTCTCTGGTGTTAAAGAGTTTACTGCCTGTATCATCCTCTAGAGTATAACTGCAAACTCAGAAAACCCTCTGAAACTGAGTGGTTACAAGTGTGCACAAAAACCCACACACAGGAAGGTGTGGAGAGAAAGTCTGTCAGGGCCATGGCAAAAGCCTCAATTTTTGCAGCACAGCAGAGAAGTCTCCATCCTAAGGCAGCTCCTGGAGTCCCAGAACAAGGCTCCTTTTCTCTGCATTGCCAGCAGCTCCCAGCCCTCCCTCCTTGGCAGCTCACCTGTTTGCTGTGCACCACCTGAGCCTGGGCCCAGCAGGGCTCATCAGCTCATGGCCAGCACTGAGAAAACACACTTCCACAGCTTCCAGCACCAAATTTGCCAGCTCTGAGCTGGCTCCTGCAGGGCCCCTCTCTCCGGAGCCCTCTCAGCTCAGGGGGTGGTGAACTGGCTGAGGCTGGGGTGCCACACCCCAGCCCAAGGCCCACAGTAGCATGAGGTGGCCTGGGGACAGAGCCAGCTGGCTTTGGGTGAGGCACTTCAGGGCTCCCAGAGACATTAAACCTCGTTAATTCCCATCTAACTCCATGCTCCACACTCCCTAATAAATCATACAGGATCCCTTTGCCTGCATCTCCCAAATCTCTGTTATATATCACAGCTTTCTGTTTTCCACCCTGTGTTCTCCCTAACCCTTCAGAAGTGCCCCAGGGACGTCACTGGGCATGACAACACTTCATTACATTCTGAGAACACCCCCAGCTCAAAATAGCTCAGTTGTCATCTTAGCTGCACTCCTCTCTTCACACTGCCCCAGCAAGATGATGATGGAGCTGAGAGCATCATTACAGGAAGAAGGGGAGGAAAGGAAGATTTCATTTGCTTTTGTTTCCTTTCCAAGCAATCCATCTCCTTGCACTGGGCTTCCTCTCAAATTTCTGTCTTAGCTCCAGCAATTCCCAGGGCAGAAGTTTCAGAACTATCAGCAGAGAGGTTGTGCTGATGCAGGGCAGCCTCCTCAGCATCTGACAAGGCTGTAGAATTTTATCCTCTCCTCAAAACAGGCTGAGGCTTGGGCAGGGGGAGAAGAGGTTGGCACAGTGACATTGTGGCACTTGGGGGCAGTGCCTGTGCCACAACACGGCCCCGTGGGCCAGGGGCGAGTGTGGGACAGGGAAAACAAGGTCCCATCTTGTCCTGGGGCCCTGCAGCTCTGCTCAGGTCTGCAGTCTCTGCAGGAAGGAAGGGCACAGAAACTGATAGGGGAGCCAGAGTTTCCCATTAAGCTCTGATACAGCAGCCACAATTTTCCATTTCCATCTGAGCCACTCACTGGACTTCTCCTGTTGGGGGTCAGTGAAGCAGCAGCCCCACCACCTGCCATGCTCCCAGTCACAAAAATGCAAATTAGTTATTAATTTCTTGGGAATGGTTTCTCCTGCTGCACAGCAGGATGCTGCGAGCCCTCTTTAGTTACTCTGGTTGTGGCTTTATCTCTCTCGGGTCAAATTCCCAACAACCTCCCTAAAAATCCAAATGCTTTATAAAGAGATCAGCAACCCCTGATGACTGCAGCACTACCAAGGTGTTTAAGCAAAACTTATAAGTGGATTTAATACAGGTCAGAAACTATTCTTGCTGCTGTTTGTCTATAGCCAAGCTGTTTTCTCACAATAACTTGAGTTTTCCAAACTATAACATGAGACAGAACTGCTCATGTCTCTGTAAAGTGCTTTGAGAGCTAGAAACTTCTGGATCATGCCACTTTTAAAAGTTATTTTACACTTCATTATATGGAGCAAGGAGATAAGGAATTTGAGAGCTTATTAAAAAATATCTACATGTATTGTGCCTTTACCATAGATTCCAAATTCATACCATGGCAACAAGCATCTTCTGTTAGGTTTTTGGTATCCAAAACTGAACGACTAAGGAGCTCAAATAATAAAGTCAAGTCAGTAATATTTATAAAATTATTGACACAATTAAGATATTAGTTAACCAATTGAATGTATCTTGCTCTTTGAGGCTTTTAAGAAAATAATCCAAAACTTTTCCTTTTCATCCTTATACAAGCAAATCACACCACATTTGGCATTTTCAGGGTCTCAGTGATAAAACCTCAAGGCGTTGTTCTTATTTCTCTACCTTTAACACACTTAGCACTGCAATGATCAAGAATGACCTTGGAATGACTCTGTCCTACAACCCACAGAGGTGCCTGAAAATTTCTGCCATACCCCGCTCGAGATCCAGAGAGCGCAGCAAGAGAGAACTCGGTGCTTTTCCTGGCACAGAGGGGCTGATCAGCAAACCAAACGTTCTGAGGGGAGCAGGACTGGTGTTTCCTACCTCGTGCAGGTCTCCAGGATGACTTTGTACTCGCGGTGGTCCTGGTCGGAGGCCGGGTCCTCGTCGTCCCCCAGGGCCCTGTCCCTGTGCAGGGCTTCGGGGCGGCTCGGGGCGGCAGAGCCCGAGCGCAGCGGGCTTGGGGCTTGCAGGTGCTGCTCTGACTTGGGCTCCTTCAGGTTCACCAGGAGCTGGAAGGCTGGTTTGGCTATAGGATCAGGCACGTTGTAAGTGACATCGATCTGCAGCAGGAAGAGGGAAAAGCAAAACAAATCAGGGGGGTTTATTAGAGCTGCAGTGTTTCAAAGTGTCTACAAACATCCCATAAGGACCAGCACAGACACAAGGTCCCTTCAGAGGGGGGCAATGGCAGGCACAGAGGTAACAGAGGCTTTACCACACAGTTATATCTCTACATAAGCCCCACCACAGCTGGTACAGTCACATTCACTTCCTAAATTAAAGCAACACCATGTTATAGAACTATTTTGAGAGAAATTCCAAGTGTAAGTCCTTCCTCGCAGCAAAATGGGATTACAAAAGCAGCAAACAGGCTGTGAGGTTAGAGATCATCTGCTCCCATGCTTTCTCCAGCCCCATGACAACCTTACCTGCATCAGACAGCAGCCTTCACCTTTGGCACTCACAAACAGCCCTGTTGGAATACTGGGGATCTGGGGAGAATGCACAGGTGAGACACAGACAAGACATGGCGCTCAGAATGGAAATGAATATTAAATTTAGCACTGTTCTGTACAAAATACATTTATAAAGGACACTGCAGAAGTGAAGTGAGCATGGCTTAGTCTCTTCACCACCTGCACTTACAATGGCAGAGACAAACAGCAGCACAAAATAAACATCAGGCATTAGTTTTGGTGAAAAATGCCTTTAATTAGGAGTGCTGTCTCCCACACAGCAGAATCCAGCCACAAACCCACAGAAGGTCCCACAGGTCTCAGTGCTTAACTTTTGCTTTTACCATCACTGATCCAAGCCCTCATTGAGAAGCCAGCTCACGTGGATTGCTTTAAAAATCTGCCTGCACAAAACCACCTACCACTGCAGTCTGAAGGACTTTTTTATTCATCTTGTTAAGCTCAAAGGTCTCCTGGTAGTCCAGGTTAGTAGAAGCCAAGGAAATGGTCAGGTTGACTCCTCCAACATAAGAAAGGATGGCATATTCAGCCAGAGCCTGCAGGGCCACACAGGTGTCCTGGGGGCCAGAAGAGGGAAAAATCAGAATAGTGAAGAATACAGGAGCACAGCAAACTTCCAAACAGCTCTGCTCAGCTCCAGCTGGCACAATCTTCCTTATTAATTCATATGGCAAAAGGAACATCAGGTTTTGCTCACTTTTCCTATCAAAGGCACCTGTGAGGACAAAATCTGGGTTCCTTTTAAATTACCAGTCCAAGGAGGAAGCAGTAAAGAGCGCTGGAAAGTTTTTCTTCTCACCAGAACACAAACAATTTCTGTCAGGAAGATGGAAACTCCACATTCCTGAATCAATTGACAATGCATGCATCCCAGCTACCTTTTCCAGAGGCAGCCCACCTGAGTAGATGAGAATCCTCCCAGTGCATTCCTCTGCTGTGAGAGCCACTTGACTACAGGGAGTGCAGAGGCCACATCTCCCAGGAGTGTGTAGGTCAGAAGGGCATAAGATGTCATTTCCACTTCTGCAGAAACAACTGAAAGAGGGGTGAATTTAAAAAGAAAATCAAAATATCACCTAGAAGTGAGAATCCAGGCAGGTCTAGAGATAGTTCTATGAATATTTATTAACTGAAAAATTCTAAAAAGTTGAGAGTCTGTAGAAGTATGCAGAGGAAAAGGGAAGTTAAAATGTCTGCACCCAAGGTGCTTCACCTCCCTAAGATATCTCTGCTTTCAACATAAGCTTCTCTTCACGCAATAGATAACCCATAATAAAGATATTCACACAATAAACTCCTTCTACTTAACTGTATCCCACAAGTAATTCCTCTCCCACTCCTGTTCTACTCTGCTGCTGCCCACACTGTTGTCCTGCCCTAGAGATTTTTATACAACATCCAGTCAGATCCCTCTTGAACACTGCTGCACCTGCATAATATCCAGAGTCAATGGCTTTAAGTGGCTTGAAAATTACAGCATCATTCACTGTTTCTGTGGCTTTGACAGCCAAAAAAAAAAAATCAGCTGGAGTGTCAGTGACCAGTGATACAATCCTTAGGTCCATTTGAAAACACAAAGATAAATAGCTCTAAAATTAAATATATTTGAATTCTCTCAGATTTCCATTCTGAATTATTACTCCCTGACAGAAGAGTGAGAGCCATGTGGGATTCTGTCTTTATAAAACTGGAGTGAAAGCCAATGAGACAGCTGGGGCTGAAAAACCTGTCCTGTCTGGACCACATCTTGCTCTGTCTCTCATTTATTCTTTCAGCATAATGTTATTTGCCTTTTCTGAGCTCTCTTTTCTCTGGACCCTGCCCTGACTGAGTGACAATTTTAGAATACCTTGTATTTTATAAACAATTCACTGCAATACGTGCAGGCTGGTGTGGCAGCCCCTTCCCTTTTCTCTGCCTCTGCACTGCAGGTTCCCAATTACCTGATTGAGAGAGTCCATCATTAAATCCCATGAAGGTGTCTTCATCAGTGACCAGGGTTCCTGTGAGGCTCCAGTGTGTAAAGCCATCTAGGAGAAGAGGGCAGTGGGACATGGGTGTTATCAGAGCAGGAGTACAGCTGAGCCTCTGTGCATGGGAAGAGTCAAAGCCCACTTTTCCCAGGTGTTCAGCTGCACCATCCCTCCTTTTGGACACCCAGTCCCTGGGCAAGGGGCTCCCTTTGGAATGACAAAGATGATTCAATGGGACAAATCAGGTGATTCCTGGATTTTGGGTTAAAACACACCATCAGAGAATGGGAGGTGTTACAGGACAAACTCTGTCACTGCGAGGAGAGCACTGCAGAGCCTCTGAAAAACTTGAAACCACTCTACTGGTTAGAGAATGGTGCTGCTGAACACCAGGGCTGTGGCTCTGATCTCTGTGTGGGCTAGTCCCAAGTTGGTCCCTTGCAATTCAGGATATTCTGTGATTCTGCTGTGTTGGAACCCTGGTTACTGAGAATTTTAGGCTTTTTTAGGCACTGACCCTCAGAAAAGTACTGCATTTGACCTGAGGCCGTGGAGAAGGCTCCCAAAATTGAATGATAGCACTGAGATTATGGGTGTGTAGTTTGAGTGGAGATGTGTCATATCACAAGGTGGAAAACGTAGGGTTTAAGGTTTTAGAATAATATAATATATATAAAGCAAGATGGAGGTTTTTGGGCATTGGCTTCTTCAGCTTCTTGTTCATGCCTTTTGGGTGGTGTTCTCTAATTGGACAAGAAAGACCACAGTGTGGGCTACAAGAGTTTAGTTATTGGGTTGGAAATAGAAATAATTTAGGTGTCACTTCTTAACTGGATAATTCAGGCTTAAAAGACCTTGGAGAGAAGAAGATAGAGGCCATTTTTTCGCTTTGTTAGCTAGAACTCACAGCTCATGAGACTGTAACATGGATAAGAATTAATAAACATCTGAGTCCCAACAAGAAATACCATCTCTCGCCTTTAATCCCGACTCTAACAAGAAGAAAAAGAAGATAAGACCTCCACACTACTGCACTTGCCTTCCTTCAGCATCAGCTGCACATGTGGAGCCCCCTCCAAAGAGAGCCAGCAGCACCCTTGCCTTACAAAGCCAAACTGTGCCCTGAGGAAGCCCTCATCTCCCAGGGCCCAGCATCTCCAGCAGCTCAAATGCAGCATTCAGGCTTGTCTTGGGTTGCAAAGGAAAGATGTAGCTGGGGGTGTATTCCATTGCCATCTGTCAGAGGTGGGGCAGTTCTCTCCTGTTCATTGGGCCACCTGATGAAACCAGGTGGGGCAGTTTTCTTTATCTCTTCACACACCAATCCTCCCTGGGGGAAATCTCTTCTGTCCATGGCCATGGAGCCTCCCTGCAGGGCTGATCCAATTCCAGCATCCCATGGGAGATGCTCCCCCAGGGGAGGAGCCCAGCATTCCTACCTGGATGGAATCTGACCCTGCACACCCCAGCAGCCTTTTCCCCCTGCATTCCCAGAGGAGCAGCTTTCTCCTCCCCTGCATTCCCAGAGGGAGCCCAGGCCCATCCACAGCACCCCTGGAGCTGCAGAGGAAAACTCCACCCTTGGCCAGGACCCTGCTCCAGCAGAGCCACATCTGCCCCTGCAGGGGGATTGCAGCCCCCATGGGATGGGGCTGTGCCAGCCCCCTGCCCAGCAGGGTGTCAGGGGGATTCTGACTCTGCCAGGGGTTTCTTTTTTGTACCACTGCATTTGTATTTTAATTTTCCTAGTAAAGAACTGTTATCCCTATTCCCATATCTTTTCCTGAGAACCCCTTAATATCAAAATTATAATACTTTGGAGGGAGGGGGTTTACATTTTCCATTTCAAAGGAGGCTCCTGCTCTCCTTAGCAGACACCTGGCTTTCAAACCAAGACAAGGCTGTGTTTGGTTGCTGCTGTGAGGGGCAGAGCCCGGGGCTGGAGCTCATACCTTGGGTGATGGCCATGCTGTTCATCCTGCGCAGCGTGGCGGCCGCAGAGGGGCTGTGCAGCAGGGTCAGGGCGTAGGCACTCAGGGCAGTCGTGTAGGGGTCTTCTGCTGAGTACAGGTTGGACTCCAGGAAGTGTTTTGCTTTGTCAACAGCTGTTCTTTCTTCCTACATACACAGGGGAAAGAGCCCAGAGAGATGGACCAGTCTCAGAATCGCTTTGTTACTCGTTACATCATGCCCATTAAAAAAAAACCAGCCAAACAAAACCAACAACAAAATCCACCAAAAACCAACAACAAAATCCACCCAAAAACCAACAATAAATCCCACCCAAAAACCAACAACAAAACCCACCCAAGAACCAACAAAAAAACCCACCCAATTAACTCAGAAGGATACATTTTGCTCCCTGCAGAACGGTATGGACAATTCCCTTTCCCTAAGAAAAGCCATGCATCAAAAATTCGAAAAAAGGGCACAAACAGCAGAGTAAGAATGATTTAGGCTAACACTGAGCCACACTTTTCCCCCCTAAAGCTGGAGGAATTCTGTGCCCCTGCAAGGCAGCAGATGAACAGGGCAGGGGTGAGTTCTGTACTGTAGGTTTGATTGTGCTCCTGACACTCCGGAGCGTCTGGCAGACGCCAGAGGATAATAAAGGCCAAGGTTCCCAGGGGTCCCTGCAGCCAACAAACATGTTTTATTAACTCCCCCAATGACCTCACCATGCAGGAACGTGGCTCTGATAATTTATAGAAACAATTTAATTGGACTTGATGTAATTTGGTTTCCTTTGATTTCCCTGTGGCACTAACCTTCCCCTTCCTCATTTCCTAGCTAAGATCGTTAGGAACACTCACAAATCTCCTCTAGGAAAACCATTAGAATCCACAGAAACTGCACTGCTGGGGCTGCCTTGACACACAGCAGCCCAGAGAGAGCATCACATCACTGCCCAGAGCAGGACACTGCTGACAGAGAGGCAGGAAGTTACTCTGTGATCTCTGCAGGGTTTTCTGAATTTTTAATAAGGTTGAAAGCCTTCCATTCCAACAAGGACGGGGGTTAGGGGGCATCTGCCTGCAACAGCAGCCTGGTCTCACTCTTCAGGCTCTACAGGGATGGATGAGGAGTGCTGAGGTTATCAGAGGTCCTGAATGGGCACTGGCTGTTCTGACACCTCCACAAACTCACAGGATTGTGCCTGAATGGACCCTTTTGTCTGAGAGCAGATCACCAAGAGATGCTGCAACATCCACGACACCTCCTCTTTCCATCTTGCAGGCAGTTCTGCCTGTGCACAGCCACCACTGCCCTCTCCCTTGGCTGAAGAGGGAGGGAACATCTGCAAGGGAGCATCTTCCCAGTCCTAGTTAGTGGGAATGTGTCACTATCATCTTATCTAAACATCCCCATTCTAGTGAAACTGCATGCTGGCAGAAACACATCAGAGGGCAGGAGCACAGTTTTACCAGGGGTTTTAAGGAGGAATCCCTAAAACACCAGTTGTACTGGAAGTTTGGGGGTTTTTCCCAGTGGAATTGGCTGTTCCTACATAGCTGCTTCTCTTTTTTGCAGTGTTCCTGCTCTGTCTCATTGCAAAGAACAGAAACATTTTTCTCCAGAGCCTTCAATCCAGCACATTGCAGGAGCTCAGCTCTCCAAAGGCACTGTAATCTAACAGCAGTAGCATTTTGGCCACTGCAGCCAAGCCAGACCACAAGAGTTCTCTGGATCCCCAAGTTAAACTGCTTTTAGCACCAAGCCAGGATTTCTGAGTCTCTACAGGCAAGAGACCAGGATCTGCACAGGCTGCACTCACAGCTTGAAGCTAAGAGGCAGAAAAGTCTTTTTGCAGTAATCTCTTGGAAAGGTTGAGGGATGGAGCTGCAGGGAAGCAGGGAAGTGTTTTGCTCTGGTGGAATAATCATGAGCTGATGGCTGGAGGGTGGGAGACCACCTTGAACAACTTCAGAACAGATTCCTTAACTTCAGAACAATCCCAAGGCTTTCCAGCAGCCTCTCTTCCCTGGATGCTGTCAGTCATTCTAGAGAGCACAGAACCTCTGAAGGCAAACAGCAGCAAAATGAAGTTTTAAAAAAAGAATAGAGAGAATTTTTGGAGCTGTTTTAACCAAGCCTTTGTTACCTCAGAAGTGACACCTGTTTCCAGAAGAGATGCAACCACATAAGCTGTCAGGGAGATCTTCCCATGGATCCCACCCTGGAAGGGCAAACAACACAAACCACTGGATGAAAACTAGAGAAAAGGACACTGGAGGAAAAAAAAAAAAGAGACTTTGAAGCAATACAAAGGATGTGTTAGAACTAGAGGAGAAGCTGAAGCATCACCAAATTTCTTTTCTTTGCACACAAGGAGTGCAAAATTTAGGAACCCAAGCCCACACTGGTTGGAGCCAGGACCCAGCTGTCCCTGGCCTGAGGACACATTTAATGCAGTATTTTTTAAGACTTCACACCTTGCTTTCCATCCTCTGGGGACACCCCACAGACACATTCTGATAGGCCTTTTTTAACTGAAATTCCCCTGGGTCTCCCTGTAGCATTCCAGCATTTCAAGTGCAAAATTCATATTCAAACTGCATCACTTCATGCTCTGATAACTTTAAAAATGTCCTTGCTGCAAGTTGATCCTGTGTGGTTTTTACCTGAATGTCCTTGTTTAGTATCCTGCCCATAGCAGGGAAAGAACCATCTTCTTTCTGGTGCTGGATGATCCAGTCTTTGGCAGCTGAGAGTTCTTTGGGGTCAATGAAAATAAACCCACGAGACTGAGCAAAGGACTTGAGGACAAAAGCTGTTAACCTGTAAAAATGAATTAATCATGTTTACTGAGAAAACAAATTCAGAATAAAGTACTTATAAGGAAAAAATGATATTCTTAGAAAGCACAAATTGAAAAAAATCTTGTTGGGAAGCACTAAATGTTGTTAAAACGTTCATGGGACATAAAAGCACCCGAACACTGTCCAGGCTTTGCATAAGAAAAGGATTAAAGGTCAACAAATTAAATTGCAAAGTAGAACTCAAAGGTGTATTTGTCATAATTATGGCACACTCTGAAATACAGTTCTTTTTTATCCCAAATTATTAAAGTTTTTAAGCTAAGAATCAATATTTTAAAATTAAGAATCAATATATTTCTCATAAGAAATCCAGATCCTTTCCTCAAGCCTGAAGCTGTGTTACACTTTATACAGAATTAAGACTTAACAAAGCACCAGAAGTGTTTTTGGAATTCTAAACCTCTGACAACAAGTGTGAGCACTGGCCAGCTTCGGGGGGATTGAGTCATTGCATTTACAAGCCCCTGAGGAATGGGAGGGTAGCAAACACTGCTGCCTGGCAGGGGATTTTTCGAGTGTTGAGTAATTCTGTGTCACCATATTTCACATCCAGGGACTGGGATGGAAGTTCCCTGTCTCAGGAAGAGCAGTGGTGCTCCCCTGCCATCAGCTGGGGAGGGGAATCAGTGAAAACCCAGACACAGATGGAGCAGATGCAGCAGAGGGATGGAGCCCAGGATCTCCAGAGCTGAGCCCTGGGGGTGGTGACACTCGGGGCTGATGTCACACAAACCTCCCAGGCCTGTGGGGACAGCACTGACAGCAGCTGACCCCGCAGGTTCACAGTCCTGGCTCTCCCGTTGTGTGACTCTGAAAGGTCCTGCCCTTATTCCCAGAGCACAAATCCATCCTGTTCCATCCAGGAGGGGATGGAAAGCACATGGTACAAGGATGTTTTTGGGGGTTTTGAGGTGGTTTTTTACCTACCCTGATAGAAGCCTCTGCCACCTGTAGAGACAGCACATTTCCCTGTACCTGCTTCAGGAGAAACCCCATTCCCTAATGGAATCAGGTGCTTAAATGCCCCATAATTGCTACTCTAATTGCAGATATGATCCTTAACTACAGCTTTGTGCCTGAAACCTGGACTAATTAGCAGATTTAACTCTCTTACCTGCTCCTGAGTCCTGAATCACCTACAACACATCACCTAATGTAGTCAGAGCACTCAGCAGCCCTGTAAAGCAATTCTATATCACTGAATATTATGGCATTATTTCTGTCCTCCACTGTGTGTGATACCACAAGAGAAGCTGGAAAATTACTCCTCTTTCCCAGCCAATTGAGCATTTTTCCTGTTCAGCAAATGCTTAGCACTTTTCCAGCTCAGTTTTAAATAGCCACTCACCACATGCTCCCTGATGAGTCCCTCTCCCCAAAAGCACTGTAGGAGCCGTCCTGCCTCTTGTAGGTCAGCTGGCGCTGGTAGCCTGGAAGTCACAAAAGAATTGGGGGAGTCCACGATCTCCTCACACAGAGAAAAATGGGTATTTAAAGTGAATGAAGACTCAGAACATCTGGAACATGTGTAAGGGATTCTGCTGCCCTAGGCAGCTTCTTATTCTGCTGTGAGTGAGAGCCAGCTCTGTGTGCAGTTTATGCAGAAATCTGCTCCGGATAACATCTGGGACACTGCAGCTCCTGCCTTTTGGACACTGGAAATGCTAAAAATCTGATACTTCTCTGAAAAAATTGCATTATCAAAAGGTTTTTACTTAAGCATATAGCCACTCTCCTTCCATTTTACTTCCATTTACAAATGAACATGTTTTGCCTCTGACATTACAGCTGGATTCAGACTTCTCCCAAAGCTGTTGCTTGGAACAACTTCACGTAACATAAAAACAACAGCTGTGGTCTCAATGCACGTGAACACCTCCCAGCTGCAAGGGCTGTCCCAAGGCTTGTTTTAGACATCATCATTATTAACAAGGTGAATGCTGAAGAACTCTCTCCTGGAGAGAGTCTTCTAAGGCTGAAAATGAAGAAAGAGTAGAAATGCTCTTTCTACTAGGAAAATGATTTGCTTCTCAGACCTGTTTGTCTACAACCATGCCCATCCTAACAAAGCCTCCACATGGATGAACACACAATACACGTTTGGCTAAAGCTCTAAAACACCCATTGGAGTCAAACTCTCCAGGATGGATATTTCTGATAAGGAAAAGTCCAATCTCCAAGAAGATTGTGTCAAAAGACCCCTAATGCCTGCTGAATTCTGCAGCACAGGAGCAGGAGTTTTATTCCACACCACACAACCTTTTCATGGGAGTGGATTACTGTTTCATTTGCAGAGGTGAAGTTTCTCTGCTGACCTCTGCAGATACAGGCAGCTCCTCAATCCCTGAGGAGGGGCTGCCCATGACTCCCACACTTCCCAGTTGCTCTGTAGCCCCACAGTGCTCACAGGGAATGGCAGGGAAAATGGGAGGAACGAAGACCTAGAGATTAATGATGTTCTTGTAGTCACCACATCTTTGTCTGGGGGTGGTGGGATAGGTACAAAGACCTGGCAGAAAGCCTAAGTAACAATATTATTTTTTTCTTCCTCCAAAAAATAGGTGTTAAATTAAATTAAATTGCTTTTTTTCCCCTGCAGCCCTCAGGTACGATTTACTACTGAGCACTTCCTGCTGAAACAGCTCCTCAGTGTTCATTTCCAGTGTGTGAATGGACACATTCAGTCCTTATATTTTATATCACTCTTCTCATTGTTCCTGTTCTTCTCTTTTTGAATGTTCATGGTGCCAGTACTGCCAAGGCTGTGGGTGTGACCCCTGTGTGGGCCATTCATTCCAGAGCTGGACTCGGACCCCAGTGGGTCCCTTCCAACTCAGGATATTCTGTAATTCTGTGATTTTGAGCTGAATTATGCTTCATTGCTCTTGCTGTTTCTTCTTTGCTTGTTGGTTGGGAGTGGCACAGACTTTATGTCTTGCTTGCTCTTCTGAACCCTCCTCTTTCCTAAACACTCCTCTGGATGCTGGGGCTCACTGGAGAGGATCCCCTCTCCAGTTTTCTCCTGTTCACCTGCTTTTTTTTGGTGTCAAAGTAGAAAAAATACTGACTGGTTTAGCCCAGGCCACTTCTAAAGAAGAGGGAATACATGGGAATTGTTGGGTATCAGCACTTTCCATGAGGGATGATTGAGGGATGAAGAAGTTTTCTGGCTTGGTAAATCACAAAAGCCTTCTAGAGTGAGCATTTCCCATCTAAACCTTGTACTTGGCAGGGCTCCAGTAAACACAGAAGGGTTTAAAACTCTTGGGAGTTTCTTCTGTAAGGGTTAATTAGCAAACAGAGTTTGGAGCCAAAAACCTGGAAGGTTTGCAGATTCATAAAAAGAAACAAAAGCAAATGATGTTGCAAAGGAAACACTGACTCGGGCCATTAACAAATTCCCTTTGCCTCACTGCTCCCAGTAAGCACAGAAAATTACAAGTGAAATGACTGGAGCCAGGCAAAGGAAGCAGCACTGGGCTTTTTGCTGCTGAACACAAGAAATATCTCATATATTACATTTTATATTTATATTTTCAGAGGAGAACCACCTAACCCTGTCACCTCTGATTTCATGACATGACTATTGTCTGACTCATACACAAGAGAGCTTTGTCCCTTTGGGTCACTCTTGTTTTTAATGATCTCTGAATTCTTACTTGTCCTGAAAATTGCACTTAGTTATAAAACTATTTCACACGTGGCTCTTCCCAAAACAAATGCTGAGAAAAACAGTGCAAAAAAACCAATAAAAGGTTGTTTTGAGCTGCTTAGTAAAGTAGGACAGGACACTGAAAGGACAGATAACCTAGAGCCATGTAATGAAGGCTTTTAATTACTTTGGATACTAAATTTTGATTTTTGGTATACTGTTACTATGAAAATACTGTTTAAAAAAAAAGTCCAGAAAAGAGCCATAACCTAAAGCTTTGAAAAGACAACTTATGAATAAGGCAAAAACCCCTAAATATACAGATTTTTACTAAATTTCATTTTCCTTTACTTTCTAAAATGTTTAAACATAGAAATCAGCTAAGGAAAAAAAGATAAAGCTACATCAATAAACATCTGAACTAGGAGTTACTGAAAGGAAACACAGGTTACACATCAAGGGAAAACACCTTGCCATCAAAATCTGTCAGACTGTGAGATTATCCTGCAAGAAATTCTAAATCCTCATCACTTGGGCTATTCTTGATTAGAAAAAGTGACATGTAGAGTAAAACTATTGATTCCAAGCCTTTTCTCCATCTGTAAATTTAACTGTAAGGAGTTACCTTGAACAAGGTAGTCAGTAGCTTCAACCTCCACCTCGTGACTGAGCTGCTTGGTTTTCTGCAGGTATTTCAGGACAAAGACATTGGGAGCAAAATGGATCATGTTCTGCTCCCCACAGCCAAAGGGCAACCTCAGCAGGTTGTCCAGGTTGTTCAGAGTAGGACCCATCACATCTCCTGTTTGAGAAAGAGGGGAAATGTTCAGGATCAGGCAATCAAGGTTTCCTTTTGGTGTTTTATGATTAACCCCCACCTGACTGCACTAATATCTCCTGGCTACCCCAGAGTCAGCTTAAATAAACTGTGAGAAGTGGGAAGTCCTTCAGCTGTTAACTCTTAGCCCTTCAATCTCTTGTTGGATTAAAGAAATTCCACATTTCAGCCTTTGATTATCCATGACTTCCCAGTTTAGACCAGTTTAGAACACGGCACCATTTGTGATGAGGATGACAATGAAATAAATACCATGAACTGTAACAGTGCCCCTGCAAAGCCCCTCACGTGGCATCAACTTTAAGCCACTGTCAACCCAAACAGGCTTCAAACAAGTGACAAAGAAACCCCAAGGAATTATCTGCCCCAGAATTATGCAGTAATAAACCTTTTTAAGTGCCTGTGACTATCTTATCTGGTGTGCATTACTCAAGTACTGGTCAGAAGTAACAGCTGGAGCATCTGTTCACATTTGATAACAGGTACCTAAGTGATACCTCCTGATAATTGATACCTATTATTGAAGCCGTAGCTCTTTCTGATCCTGGAATTATGTTGTGGGGAACTCCAAGAGTAAATGCTTCATTGTGATTTTCATCAGTCTCTTCTTTTCTCCAAATTTTAAACTCTCCCATTGACCCCCAGCCTGTGGAAAAGCCAATGTACTTCACCTCAAGCTGTTTGGGGACTGTCCACTCCACAATAATAGATTCGTTTAGCACCCGAGTACCGTGGCCAACCTGAAAGGGACAAGAGACCATGGAGTTCCAAGAGCCCACACACATGGAGTCACTCTGCCTCGTGTGCTGGGACAGCTCCTAGCTCAGATGTGCACTGCAAATGCAGCAATACCTCTCTCTTTCCCACCCACAAAACAATCCAAGGAAGTTCCATGAGAAATCCACAGACTTGGCCTTCAAGGCTTTCATCACTAAAAAATGCTGAGAATGTAACGTTGGCAAAAGCAGGTTTGTTCTGATCACAGCAGCCTGATCAGGGCTTCAGAGGGAAAAGGCAACAGGAATGGAGCTCCCACCTTCTACACCAAGGAAAAACTGCTCTGCGTGTGCTCAAGCTCTGTTCAAAAGGAGACTTCCAGATGGCTACGCAGAAGAATTCAGTACCTGGATAACTCCATTTCTCCAGCTGATCCAGAAGCTGCGGAATTCATCCCAGGAGAGGATGCCAGGTGTGTCCCTGCTGGCCACTGGCTCTCCCATTTTGCTGATGGAAATCCAAGTTTTGGTGTTTTGCTGTCCCCCGATGACGATCTCGGTCATCTCTGCCATGTCGTGGGGGCCAGAGGACAGGGCCAGGTGAGCATCGTTGTGGGCCTTCACTGCAATGTCAAAGTGGCTCATCTGGGCTGGTTTCTGCATGTACTGGTACTCATATTTGTTAGGTGTGGAAATGTGTATTTTCTCTAGTCAGAAAAACAAGGGAATGTTGTAAGAATTACAGCTCATCTTACAGACATCAAAAATAACCTCTGGCTGGATAACTGAAACTCAAACAGACCTTTCCTAAGTACATTTGGTTTTTTCCAGCTTCTTTTAAAATATTAAAATACACATCTATGTTTCTTCTCATCTTTTATTTTTACCCTCTTCAAAGCAGAAAATCCTTCAAACTGCTCAGCTGAATTTCTTATGAACTCAGCAAGCGATTTTTCAGTTCTAATCTAGTGGTCAAAAGCATCTCTGTTCAGCTGCTGGAGCCAGCTCTGAGCTATCCAAATCTCTGGCAGACAGGACAGACTGATTCCAGAACTGAATCTTAAAACACCAGCTGAAAATAAAGTACAGTCCCAGTTACTGTCCACAGTGCTGAATACTTAAACTGTTCCGTAAAGTAAAGGAATTTAATGGCCATTTCCAGAAATCACTTGGGCAGTTACAGCAAATTCATAATTAGCCAGCCAGGTAAGAAAGACTCTTTATTTACAAGTTCTTCCTACACACCATAACTCATCAATCACAGAGAAATGGAATCAAAGATTTTTTAATTTTTTTTTTTTTTTAATGAGATGAAGCCAAATACTTTTCAAAACTGATTCAAACAAACTGAATATCTCATTCAAATCATGAACTTACCATTTGGGCAGAAGAACACACTGTAGGTGTATTCTCTGGACAGTCCCTCTGGCTATGGAAAGACAGAAATCCACGCATAAACCACAGGGCTTGGGTTAGCAGGAAGAGATTCCAGTTTTACTTGGAAAATATAGAAATTATTTTTGCTGCTGTACAGTGGTTTATATCCTTTATAGAAAAGTAATGGCAATGTGTTCTGTTAGCTACAGCAGTGCTAACCACTGCCAGAGAAGCTTCCATTTTATCATATTTCTTAGATTAACAGGGCAAGCTCAGCCCATTAAATTTCCATTGCCTTTTCTCCTGAGCAGTGTTGAAGATTCACCAGAGGAGCTCAAATGGGCTCTTTCTGTACAAGTACCACTAAAGCTGATTATTTCCAATCCCCCAACACACAGTAAATCAACTTGAGGATCTTTATAAACCTGTTCATGTTTGATTTCACAATTTGCCCAAGCATTTTTTTCCCCTGAATTATCACAAATTCATGTTTTCTCACCTCAATAATGACACTGCTGCGAACATAATCCACCCCCACAGGGGTCCTTTTGTCCATGTAAGAGTCCTCTGAGTGTTTGCCATTCTTCAGGGTCTGCATCCCCTCCTGACAGCAGTTGGTCCCACCATAGGCAAAAGCTTTTGCTAAGAAACAGAAGCGAAAAGCAGCAGAGATTTTGAGATTTTGATCTCTAGAAGTTAGAGATCCAAACTAATTAGAAGCAGCTGATTAACAGTACATCAAGTGCTGTGATTACCTCTCTCTCATATTCCCTTTATCCATATTTGAGTGATCACATCTAAAACTAGGCAATATTTGAACAATCATGGGGCAACAGAGAAACTCTTTCCTAGTTTTCAGTGTTGCACAGTTTTTACTGGGATAATTTGCACAGAATTTGTTGTTATTATCTTGTTTAAAAATTTCCACTGATCTCTTCAGGGAAATATAACAGGCCCAACCTTGCATGAGCAAATATCACAACAGGAAAAAACTCTGATGACCAGAGAATGTCCTGATGTTTCTTGGTACATTCTATGCATCACAGGCAAAGAATTTATTCCTACAATAATGAGGTTGAAAAGCCAAGCTGGCAGCAAGTGGAATGAATGAACTGGGGCAATAGGGAAACAAGAATTTTCTCCTGAGAGAGGAATAAGAAGCAGCACTTGTAAAACCCCTTCAAGCACCAAGAAGCTGTTTTGAGTTCTGTGTACCAGTGATGTTGCTCAGGCCCAGCTCATTGAAGGACAGAACGATGGAGGTGGGTTTGGCTTCCCCAGGGGCCACACACTTCTTCCTGGTCAGGTGGTGCTTCCCAGGGTGCCCAACAAACTTTATGCCTTTTGGGACAGAAATCTTCACGTGGACCTGTGAAGGTTTTGGAAATGTCATTTATTGGAAATATCAGCCACAAAGCCAAACTGATCTACGTGAACGATGTGAAACCCACAGAATTCTTCATAAAAATCACAGAATGCATATTATTCATTCCTCAAAGTTTCTAGCCATGGATTTGACTGAGAGCAGTACTTTCAGCTCAGCAATTTTTATGTATTTCTGGGAGATGCTACTGGAGCTGGGCAGACGGGGAGTGTGAGAAGAAAACATCAAGGGAGATGGAATTTCTTGGGAAAAAAAGATTCCTTCAAAATAAACTATTTTTGGCAGCTTTTTGATTATGAAGGAAATTCTTCTTTGTGCTTCAGCACGAGATTCCAAATTGTCTTCCCTGTCTTTTTCAACATTTGCTTTTCTGAAGTGCTGCAAGACACTTCAGCCTACTACACGTGTTTCAAACTAAAACCAAATAAAGCCATGACATTTATATGAGTTGAAAAAAGCAATATTTATCTTCTCAAAGCATCTCTGCTGAGCTTCCCCCTCTGTTAGCCAGACACCTTATCTAGAGTGACTGGTAGATCACTGACCAGCTGTGGAGATAAGCCAGAAGTGAGTGAGGAGAGAGGGCTGAGCTGTTACCTCTGCACACACGGCCAGGTAGTTGTAGACAGTGAGGGGGATCTTGGTCTGCTCGCCCCGGATGACGCGGTAGGGCAGCGTGAAGTCGATGAAGAAAGGTTTGAACGTCTTCAGCTCTGTCTGGCTGGCAATGCCCAGCCCCTTCTCCTCAGACAGAGCCACGGCCTCCGTGATCCACGTGGTGATGGAGTCGGGCACCTCCACGTGCAGCTGGGCTTCCCCTGAGCTGTTACTGCCAAAGGAACACTGAATAACTTGGGTTGATCTCATTAATTAAATGATTTTTTATAAAGTCCCCAAACATTTTGGGGAATTGCCTCCAGATCCAGATTTATGAGCTAGCATCATCTGCTTTGAACTTTACAAAAGGCTCCATATTTTCTATCAGTTTTGAGACCTGCAAATAGTTACTTCTGCAAAAAACAAATTCTTCCTGGATTAAAAACTTCATTTGCAGCCTCATTTCCAAGTCACTTTTCTTAGAGGCAAATGTCTGCATGAAGTCAAAAAAAACCTAAACAAAACTCTGAAACAAACCCCAAAATCTAAAAAGAAAGACAAGAAATAATTCCAGACCAACGTCCTGGATAAAAACAGTTTAACAGTAATTGATATAATAGCTAGTGAAATAAAAGTGTTTTTTGTTTGAACTCATTGTCCCTGTGTCCATTGCCACACTGCAGACTCTGCTTGAATGCAAGGACAAATGAGAAACTTTCTAAACATTCAGTTCAGCAACTGCTTGTTTTGATTCAGAAACATTTTGGTTTGCTCTGTTGTGGAATGGCTGACTTAGAAAATTTCCAAACCTATCATTTTCTTTCAATGAGGATTGAAATTAGATATTAAAAATCAAATCTCTGAGTATTCAGTTTTCCTGTGCACAGCATGACGGGATATCATAAACCTGGTATCCTCCTCCATGCTTTATAATAATAGAAATTCAGTTTTGTTCTTTAGACTTTGCTATTTCCCTCCTGCAAAGCAGCTTTGGCCCTGCCTGGAACAGAAAACATTTCCTCTAACACAAGAACAAAAGCTATTTCATGGCTCAGCTGGCAGCATGATTGGTGCAGTTGTGAGTACACCCTAAGGTTGTTTTCTCTCAAGTTCTTATTCATTCCTCAGAGCTTGACACACATGCTGCCAGCTCTGTACCCTTTTGGGGGCACAGAAAATGAGATTGGGAGGTCTCCAGAAGAAGCTCTGACAGTGCCCAGCACAACGTGCTGTCCTCATCTGCAGAGGAGCCTGGTGCACACCCAGAACACACCAAGAGCTGCACTTCACTGCTCTTCAGATTAGTTCACACTTGAGGCACCACTGGAGCACCTTTGCTTTGCTCCTCTAAATGAATTCTCAGCTGTTGCTCCTGTCAGGAGCCAGGCAGCTCATTAGGGACTCTTCTCTGTGTTTGTATTCCAAAGGGAAAGGATTGAAACAATAGAAAGAGGAGATCACTGTGCTTTTTGTAAGTTCAGAGTCCAAGCACTGGCCGGTGAATGTGGTTCCCTCAGCTCAAACTCCAGAGGGAAAAGCCTTGGGAAATGCATTTGTATCATAGAAACATGGAATGGTTTGGGTTGGAAGAGACCTTAAATCCCACCCATCCCACCCCTGCCATGGCAGGGACACCTTCCACTGTCCCAGGCTGCTCCAGCCCCAGTGTCCAGCCTGGCCTTGGGCACTGCCAGGGATCCAGGGGCAGCCCCAGCTGCGCTGGGCACCCTGTGCCAGGGCTTCATCCCCCTCAGAGAAAGATTTCTTCCCAACATCCAATCTAAACCTACCAGAAGGTTGAAGTTATTTTAACTACTTTTAAGCAGAATGGTTCCCTAACCCTTAGGTCCTCATCCCAAGTGGAATTTGCAGCTGATCCCTGCACTGATGTTCAGCCCTGAGGAGCAGGCAGGAGGGAGTCCTGGCTCCAGGACTGGCAATATTCCAGCCTGTTTAACCAGACAATTTGTTGCAGCTGATGTTCTTTCCACTGGGATTTCAGCCCATAACCAGCATTAACATTATTTTCACACATGAGGGCACTTACTCCTCTGGGCATGGGGCCAAAGTACACACTCATTTCCAGCCATTAGACCCTCCAGCCAGGCTCTAGGAATTTTTAGAATTGGTTTGGGAAGTTGACATTAGGCTTTTGTTTCTTCTTTTTTTTTTTTTTTTCCCTAGGATTGTATATTATAATTATAAATGGTAGAAGAAAAAAAATAAATTCTTCCTGTTCAAGAAAGTGGAAATTAAGGAATGCTCCAACTCAGTTGTTTCTAATGAAATGAAGTGGAGAAAATGCAATCTGCAACTTTTTATTCCACACTCTCCCACTTATAATTAACTGCCCTGGCTTGCTGAGGCCCAAACGGGCACTTCTGGAATTCTCTGTGTATTTCTACAAAGCATATTTCATGCTCAATTGAACAGATTTGAATAAACTTGCTCCAAGTTCCTGTCAAATTTAATTTACAATCATTTATTGAGAATAAAGTTTACTTGCAAACCTGGAGAAGCCTTTTAATAATTGCTTCAAACTATCCTAGATGTGCTGTTGTGGGATGGATTAGTTATCTCTTTAGTAATTTTTTTTTTTAGTTCCAACTGTTCCCAGAGGAAACCAGGATTTATGAGGCAGCAGATTGAGGTCTGGGGGAGATGTTCTTGAAGGAGATGACAGAGAAAGAAGGGCTCTGTGATATTTGAAAAGCAATCAATAGATAATCAATGTAGGCACAACTGACAGGTTCAGCTTGAAGCAAAGGAAGCACTTCAGGACCAGAGGAAATGTTGCTAAGATTGGAGTGGTAACGAAGAACAACAACAACAGGGGGGGAAAAGTAAATTAAAAAAAAAAAAAAAAATCAGAGAATGCCAGTGTAACTCATTAGATTTTATAGAGCTTTGTTTTCTGTAGCTGAAGAGAATACAACCCTCTGGATATAATTGATGTCAATACCTGACATTGAGGCAGTGCCAAATCCATGTCTCAGGGAAGAAGGTTCTTTTCCTCTTCTCTGCCCTGCTAGAACAAGAAATAAATCCTTGCAAATTGATTCTTTTGATAAGATACTTCCAGCAGTCACTGATAAATCAGAGTTATCACCTGACTCTGGCTCACATGACCAAAACTCTGGCTGCTGCAGACTCATTAAGGAGTGAATGGGTGATCACTCATAACACAAATTACAGTCTTTTGAAACAATCCCTTTGTGTGCACACACACTGCAGACAGAAACAAGAATCTAAAAAAATAGTACAAGCAAGATAACCTTTGAAACTAGCAGAAATAATGTAATCTAAAATAAAACTGGTTTGTGATCCAAATTCTTTCACCAAAAAGGGGAACAAATACAACACGTGACTTCCAACAGCAGTTACTGCACTCACTCCTCTACATCCTTCTCCAGCCCTTCTCTTTGAATTGTCTTCATTTCTAATACTTTAGTAATTTAAATCAGCATTATCTATTTCTTAACTAACCCCAGAACTTCCTCTGCTAAGAAAGGCTTCCAGGAAGTGCAGGATGCAGAGGGAAGGCCCATCCTCAGGTTCAGCATCACTTGTAGTACTTCACAACCCTTCCTTCATGCAGACCCTCATTCTATTGATTTTGACCACCAGCTGAATGGTCCAAATCATGAGCAATGAGTGACTCTGCAAAAACAGCTATAGCTTGCAAATATCCCAAGAAATTCACAGCAAATTGCAAAGAAATATTCTTCAAAATGATAATTTAGGACTCTTTGCATATATCATTTTTCCAGAATTAAATTAAATTTAACAAAGCAGTGTCAATTATTTTTTTTACATCTACAAAGCCATTGGAAGAATTTCCCCATCACTGCCTTGTCTAAACATGGGGGCATGGAGGTGGAAAACAGCTGAGAATAGAGAAAAAAACCAGCCAGGAGTATCACAGATAATAGATATTAAACCCCAAACGTTACCTCGGTGCAATTTTGGAATGCATGGTGGCCACCAAGGTGCCAGTGTGTGGCTGGAAGGCTGGGACAGCCTCATCTGTGTACATCCCTCCATTCTGCCTGTGGTTCAGGCTGACTATGTCAGTCATCACCACCAAGCCAGTTTCCTAGACAATGAAAAATCAACACCACAAAACAAAAACCAGCAAGGAAAAAAAAGAAAGAAAATGAATTAAAGAAAAAGAATTAAATGTGCACTGATTTATTTTTTTTAATAGAATCCCTCAATCCTATTTCAACATTTACAGGGGAAATCTCAATTGAATCTTGAGGATTTTTTTAAAGCTTTGTGTAAAAATGACTGTTAATGTGAAGGGGCATGGCAGAGGCTTTATGAGAAAGCTCTTGTCTGCTTGGAAAATGCATTTCAATCAGTATCTAACATTACTGGGCAAATGTGACAGGTAAAAAAATCATTACATGTATTTTTCCCCTAGAATACAACATTACAGCTTTTTACCCTTCCTAAAAGTTTCCAGTGTGCTCTGCTGCAGTGAGCAGGCAGCTCTCTCATCAGGCATCACCAGTTCTGCCCTGCCAGGGATGCCAAGCAAAATGAAAAGTGTCCACACAGGGAAAGCTCCTGAAGAAAGAGCTCCTGAGGAAGCTGCCAGCTCTGTCCCCTAAATGCTCTTATTCATAAGAGACAGCAGCTCCCAGCACAACTGGGGAATGAGCTTTGTTCTCTGCACACACCCCCAGTTCTTGCACACCAGGTGTGCAGCTCACACCAGCTCCCCAGAAATGAACCTTTTCCCAAGAGTTTACAGCTCTCAGTATGGACAAAAAAAACTGCATCAGAGCAAAAACCCCAGGGGGAGAAGCAGCAGTGGCTCCTGCAGCAGTGGGCAAAAATAAGGATTTAGAGTTTGTAATTTAGAGATCGAGGCATTGGGGCAATGTGTGAAAGCCTCTGGGGCTTAAGGCAACATAAAACAATTTAGCTAAAATCAGAGGAAGGCCAAAGAATGAAGAGATGGGGGATCTGTAGGAAGCAAGGATCACCATTATCAGCAGTTAAGTGGATTAAAAAGGGAAAGAACATCAAAGATCAGAGCTGTGACACTGGTTCTCCAGGCCAGCCTGCATTTCAGAGGAGCAAGTAGGAGAAGATGATGTAAAGAATATGAAACATTTACAGCTCAGCCTGTCTCGTGGCATGTCCTTGTCTCAGGGAACAGAAGTTACACCCTGCAGTGGTGTGGAAAGCAAAGAAGGGATGTGAGCAGAGCCTGAAAGGGTGGATGGACTCTACTGTGCAGCTGTAGGAAGGAAGAAAGGCAAACAAGCAGAACTACTCAAATAGATGAGGGAACACTCATTCTAAACAAAAGCAAAGCAAAAAGCTCCTGGAAATAGCAGCGTGTCTTAAGAGCTACAAATGACTGTTTTTCAGCTTAAAAGGCTGCACTGTTAGTATGCAAAGCCATGAAGAAATGAAGTAGTGCATGAGTACATTTAAAAAACCCAGCTTGTTTTAAATGCTCAACTTTCAATTTGATTCAAATGCACAGCACAGATCAAAGGAAATCAGATTTTTAAATTCTGGCCAGGTTTAACTATGGAAACACACCAAGTAACTATAAATATATAGCATTTAAGTAGTAACCTGATCAAGGATATAAAGGTCTTTCATGCAGATGGCAACAGAAGCTGGGAGAACCAGGGCAGGAAAGAAACTGAAATGATTTCCAAAGGACAGTCCAAAAGGCTACAAGGAAAGATTCACTTTCCACCTTCCTTCCCTGTTGGAGTAGCTGCAGAAGAGATCTTCAAGCTCACCCATGCCTGGAGGAACCTTCTGGTCCCTGTCTGATTCTCCAGAGCATCAGCATGAATTCCTTCACCCAGCAGGATAACTGGCCCTCCCAAGATTGTCCAAAATCAAACCATGTTTCTCAAATATCTTTGCTAGAAAGGTGTACTCTGTTCTCAAAAATTCCTTTTCATCCTACCCACCCTGGAGAAACAGCCCTGATGTGGGGAAAACCCCTGGCCTACGGAGCTGAAAATGCCCCTGCCAACACAAAAGCACAAAAGACACTGCAGAGAGGAGGGAGGCTGCTCATGGAGCTGAAAATGCCCCTGCCAACACAAAAGCACAAAAGACACTGCAGAGAGGAGGGAGGCAGGTTCTTCCTACTGTAAAGGCGAAGCGAGCGTCCTTGGTGATGTCCCAGTGCCAGGGGAAGACAGAAGATCTGCGGCGCCTACGTGAGGACATGCCGGGCCACCAGAAGTGCCCTTCTTCCTTTGGAGCTCCAAAAGCATCAGACACATCATACTCTGCAAGCTCCTGGAACACCTGCAGGGAAAGGACACAGGCTGCTCTCCTCGGCTGCTTCCTCGCGGTGGGTGAGGATCACAGGAGTGAGAAGGGGACATCAGTGCTTGGAGCTGCCTCTACCTGGCTGGCTGTCAGCTGGAAGCCTGTCTTGAGCAGGTAGACACTCTTGTCCACCGTGGCAAGGCAGACACAGCTTCCTTTTGCAGCCCTGACCTTGATGTTCACAACGTCACCGGGCCTGGTCTCGTTGGCCGAGAGCGCCACGGACACCTGGGAAGGGAAATCCCGTTAAATGCCGTGATTATCCCAAAACCCAAAGAGGAACGAGACACCAGCCCTCCCTCTCCACTACCTGGTTCTCAAAGGAGGAGTTGACAGTGAACTGCAGGCTGTCTGTGACCCCCTCTCCGTTCTCCCTGACGTAGTACACGAGGAGCCGACCCAGGGGAGCCATGGAGTGAACGACTGAGAACCTCAGGAAGGTCACACACACCTCAACCTCTGCTGCAGGAGTGCTGGGAGGTGCTGAAACAGGAATTGTGGAGAAAAATAGCTTTATTTATCCCAGTCACTCCCTTCCTGCCCCCTCCTTAATGCTGACAGGCACAGAACTCTCCATTCAGGACTTGCATTCTTCCCTTGTTCCTGTTGCACACCTTCTTGAGCTCAGAATCTTTTCCGTTTTTCTCCTTTTTGTGAAAGGTAATTAGCACTCATAATTTAATAACCAGCATGGAGAAGGTGGGTAGAGAGGGACTACTCAGTGTTTTTCCAGCCATGAAATCAAGGAAACACACAGTTAAGTTATCAAGGCATTGAAAATAAACAGGAAAAGTTATCTATTGGTGGAGAATGCTGATGAGAGAAAAGGAGTAAATTTGAAAAAGGTTTACACAGTTTATAGAGCAGAGAATCACTGGAGCTGTTAAACAGAATCACAGAATGGTTTAGGTTGAAGGGACCTTTAAAGATCCTCTACTTCCAGCCCCCTGCTGAGGACAAGGATGTCTTTCACCAGACCAGGCTGCCCAACGTCCCACACAACCTGGCTTTGAACTCTTCCAATGACAGAGCAACCACAAAGCCTCTGAGCAAACTATAAATGCAACAGCTCAGAACAAACCTTCAGTGCAGAAAATCATCACAAATCCTAAATTCCTGGTAGCCAGAAGCTTGGTGGGTACCTGGAGGGAGGTTCCTGTTCCTCTTTCCCCAACTCCCAAAGTGGTTACCAGGACAGCCAGACTTTTCCCTTGGCAGCTGTTATATCCACCTTCCCAATCCCACCATTTTTCACCCCCCTGCTCCCCAAATCCACCAGATTTGTGTCTTTCTGTTACTCCTTGTACAAACCAGGAGTCCACATTTCATTTCCCTTCCCCCTGTGGGCTGTGTGATCTCCTTTATCAGTCCATTTAATTTTCTCTTTCCATTTAACATCCTCTTCTCAGTTGAAGCTCAACCAATTTAACCAACTGCCCTACGCTTCCCTGCCACTCCACTCCAAGCTAATATTAGTTTTCTCAACTGAGAAAGACTGCAGAAAGACCAAAGAACACTTTCCAAGAGTTACCCCTCTTGGAGAATTTTTTTACATGCCTGAGGGCAATGAATTTCACTATTTTTCTTGCACAAAATGATCTATATTCTTTAAGGAGCATCACATTAACAAAAAGGTTGTGGAAAGGTGGTTTTTTGCTGCAAATAGGGGCGAGTTGCATTTCTGGTGCTGGCTACCTGTTCCTGGGAAGCGTGTGAGGTCCATGTTCTTCTCAAAGGGTGTGGTGGCTCTTTTGCTCCTCTGCTGGGTGACATTGCTGGGCTGCAGCCCTGACAGGACAATGTTCCCTCGTGATGCCACTTCGTAATGGAGAGTGAAGTTGCAAGGACACGTGGACTTCACTGCAATCCAGGCCTCCTCTCCCACCTGCAGGCAGGGACAGAAAAGCCAAAGATCTGCTCTGTTAGGAGCTTTTGGGTGATAAAGCACAGAAACCTGCTTGGGTTCCAGGCCACAGGAGGTGTGAGCCCTGTCCTAACAAATGGATGCATTGAAAAGTGTATTATTACATTAGCACTGTTCTCAGGGACTTTTTCCACAATAAAAAGGGGCCTGTGTTCAGCTCTCCACTCGCTGCAAATCTACAGGAGAATGAGCTGGGGGTTGTACACATTAATGGAACAAAAAAGGAATCTCTGGAATCCTGAAAGTTAAGCCTTTTGGCACAGAGCAGCTGTCAGAATTGGTTGAATTTTAGACACCCCTTCAGTAGCCCAGCCCAAAAAAGGAAAGAGTTGGGTTGGGGGTGGGAAGAGATGTGTTTGATAGTCTTTGCAGTTGAATTGTGATTACATTTGTGTGGCAAATACCAATTCAAACATAACCATGAAATGACTGGGAAGAGATCTGAGGGAAAATGTTTTCAAATTACACAAAGTCTTGATAACAATTTGTAAGCTGGGCACTCAGGGAGGTGTCAAACACACAAATAAATGAGAAGAAAGCTTCTTTTTCTGTCTGGGTAACTCATCTGATGCCTGCAATAGGGTCCAGAGCAGCTCACCTGGGCACTGAAACTCTGCACCCAGAGGGGCTGACTGAGTACTGAACACCCCCAAGACAAAATCCCCCAGATCCCCCAAATCCCAACAGAGCAGACATCAGTCATGGGGTCAGCACTGGTGGTGTCTGGCTGAGTAATAATCACTCTGTGGAGCAGCAGACTTTCCCAGGCACAGAAACTCCTTCCTTCTGGGATCTGAGGAGTGGCTGACACTTGTGTTCAGTAGGATTTCTTCAGCACCTTCCCCTCCTCACCCTCCTGCCATTTAAAGCAGAGCAGCTCCCAAATAAAACCATTCAGGCTTGACAGAAAATCCCAAAGAAGTGTTTTGAAAAACTTCTTTTTTCACCTCTAAGTGTTCTCCCTGCAGAATGCACACATGGCACAAACCAAAAGGGCAGAACTGGAATACAAGGAGCTACTGGTGGTTAAATACAGTGAGAATGCCACAGAGTCCAAGAGGTGCCTCGTGACATCAAATATTTGAAGTATTAAGAATTCCCCAGTGCAAATGATGAAACAATTCATTAAAAAATGAATGTAGCTAATTGGAACACCCAGTAAGAGCTGGCAATGCATGGAAACAGTTCCCACATCAGCTGGTCATCCAGCTCC
This sequence comes from Promerops cafer, assembly GCA_013398275.1. Classification (NCBI taxonomy): domain Eukaryota; kingdom Metazoa; phylum Chordata; class Aves; order Passeriformes; family Nectariniidae; genus Promerops; species Promerops cafer. The sequence goes on from VZSE01010522.1 coordinate 74,457, forward strand.
AAGCTTTCCCACAGAAGAATTAGTTCTAATCAGGTTATAATAAGAACAATGTGTTCAGATTAGCAGTGTATAATCCCCTTTCCATACCTCAGGAAACTTGTAAAAGATTAATTAGCCATTAAACTTCCATGAAATGCAATGATAAAAAAAAAATGCTCCTATTTGGATACAAAGAGTCTGAAACCAACCTGACGGACCTGCTGATAACAAATCTCAGTGTGTTTATTGCCAAAACCCACTTTTTTTTCCACTGAGCAATATGCAGACCTTCAGTATATTTTCTTGGATAAGAAGAAATCCTGAACAACTCTCAGAAAACATTATGCAAGAGGAATCATGGTTAAATCAGATCTTTTCTCTAGGGCAGAAATCACAACAACTTTTTAGGGCAGGTCTACATTTTTAGAGAGGCTCCTACAAAACCTACCAAAGAAGACAAGGCAATCATGTTCATAGTTCAATAACTGGAAGATTGAACAGATCCAGTTGAGATTTAAACTGGAAGTTCCAGTGAGACTCCACAGCCTTAATTTTGGTCTTTAGTAACTCAGCCACTCCCACTAACATCACTTCCAATCTTTTTCAGCAAACAATCCATGTCTGAGCATTACTGGAGGCACACAGAACCCACATTCAAACGTGAGGAACTGAAGTGTTTTCCATGCCTACACCCACCCCCTCTCTGAACAGAAAGGGTTGGAAATGAGGTGCTGCACAGAGCACCAAGGGAGTTTTGCTTAGCACCTTGTGTAGCTCATATTCAACAATTATTTGGTGGCTCAAGCACAGCTCCTTCATCCTTTGTGGTGGAAACAGTAACAGTTCAGGATCCCAGAATCAGGAATGTCCAGAAATATTTAATTAGTACAAAGTACTTTAAGCCAAGCAGTACAGTGGTTTCCATGATGGAACGTGAAGCCAACGTACCTGGAAAGGTTTATCTGGTGCCTGGAGCTGGATGTGACACTTGCTGGGTGAGTACCAGCTGCTGATGGACAAGTAGTTGGGCAGATACTGATCCCCAGAGGGTTTCCCATCAATTGCTGTCACTTTGGTCTTAAAAAAAAAAGTTACATCTGAATATTATGCATAGAAAGCTCATTTTGTTCTTAATCTCTACTCTCTTCTCCCATTTTAAACCTTTCATCTCTTGACATCTTCAGTCCCCAAATAAAGGACCCTTACTACCATGTTAAGCTGTATTTGGAGAAGCATCTTTTCATGGTGCTTACCAACATCAGTTCTTTTGGCAGCAAGAACCAAGCCAGTGTTGGCTGTGTTGAAATCCAGAAGCTGAAGCTAAAAGGCACTGATTTCCTGTTTGTAGCACTGATTTATAAAGTGCAGGTTTGACAAGATTAGTTACATTAAAGCCTGCTAATCCTATAAGGAGCTTTTACCCACCTCCAGCCAGACATATTGGGCAGCTGTGGGGATGGAGGGGATTTCAAACTCCACCAGGCCATTCCTTGAGACCAGTTCACTTGTATAAACATTGTCCTTTGGTGTGAGCTCAGCTTTAATTCGGATGGTGACTCTGTCAGCTGGACTCCCATCGGGGTAAGTGACTTCTACCTGCACAGTGGGGCATTTATAGAACAATTTGCTTTAAATTATCAGCAACTCCAGCAACTCAATGACAGGTGGGGAAAATCACTGGGATCAAGTCAGTACAACTTTAAAATAGCCACATGTCCATGGCTCTGCTTTTAATCTCACCTTGCCTTTGTAAGGCAGCCCAGGTTTGAACTGTTTTCTGGTGTCCTTGGAGTACTTGATATCAATCAGCTGCTTCTGGACAGGTGTGGAGTCATCAAAGGTCACCTGCTTGCTGCCATCAGAGCTGATCACCGTGGCCCAGATGTTGACTGTGCCTCGGAAGTGCTCCGGGACATCGGCCGGCATCATGTCCTTGACACACACCTCGAACACGGCAGAGCCATCGATCTGGGATGTGTGGGGCAACAAAGGGAAGGTGCATTGCACACCCAGACAGGGCCCAGAAGCCAAATCTAAAGCACAGGCACCAGCTGGGAGTTTGCAGCAGTGTTTTGGAAGGATTAGGATTGGAGGGAATTAACTGGGGAGTAGGTGAAGGAAGGAAGGGAGTTTCATTTTCCTCCCTTACCCATGGTCTGGACTAACTCTGTCACCTCAGGCCCCTGCTCTCCTCAGCCCCACATGCTCTTAAGATAGATTAAAACTATGCCAACAAATTCTCATCCCACCAAATCCCAGAACATCCTGAGCTGGAAGGGCCCCTCAGGGATCATCAGGCCAGCCCCTTGCCCTGCACAGACACCCCAACAACCCCACCCTGAGCACCCCTGGCAGCGCTGTCCAAACGCTCCTGGAGCTCTGGCAGCCTCGGGGCCGGGGCCATTCCCTGGGGAGCCTGGGCAGTGCCAGCACCCTCGGGGGGAAGAGCCTCTTCCTAATATCTAAAATCATAAACATACCATGTAAAAATAAGCAATATTGTTATTATGCTGGCCCCAGTTATAATATTTACTCCTTCATTTTCTGATCTCCCATCAGCAACAAAACAGAGCTGTGGGATAAATGTTAAAGAAGACAGATCAGGCATTTTATCCCAGGTGAGTCCATGGTCTCCCTCACCTGGGTGGTCTTGAGGACAGGGTGTCCCACTTCATGTCTGTAGTAGCCAACGCCATTTATAGTCATATTGACAATTAACTTCCCTGTCACTGGTTTTCCAAATGTGTATCTGAAATGCAAAGAAGATGATTAATAACTTCCAGAAGGCTTCTGTTCTTCTGGTTATATAAAGACAATTACCACGTTACCTGCACATCTAGAAAATAGTATCACAGGAAGTTTTCCAGATTGTTATTTTTACCACGTTTTTGAAGGCTCTTACATCAGAAAGCTTCTGATGATGATTAGAAATCATCTGAAAAGTCTGCAGCAGGTGGGATCCAAGCTCCAGTGACTGCACTACCAGCCACAGCAATGAAACTTGGTTTGGGACATGTTCCTACCTGGCATGGACAGTTCCTTTTTCACACAGTGAAAGGTCACGAATGTAGCAAGGGGGATCGATCAGCAACTCAAACTTTGGCAACACTACAATGAAAAGAAATAGAGCAGAATCTTTTCAAGCAGATCTCATTGCCCAGGTTATAGCAAAAGTCCCCACAGCTCTGACAGGACCCTGGTTCTGATTTATCAGGGTAACACCCAGTAGAGGGTCAATCAACAGCAGCAGCAAGCCAAAACCACCTTGGCAAGGTGACCTTAGCAAAGCTCCCAGTTAGCACTGTCTACATCCCTGAAATACATGGCTCTAAGGATTTTTCCTCATGGCATTTTAAATACACATCTAAATTTCATCTCAAGTGAAAGCATTTCAGAGTGTTCTGTTCTTCCAAATCCACCTGGGTTAGGGTCAACTCACCGTATTTCTGCACCTCAAAGGATTTGTTGTAAGTGTGCCCCTGCATCTCAGCAAAGATGAGCCATTCCCCAAACACTGGCTGATCAGACAGGGGAAAAGTCATATTGACAATGCCTGGAAAAGGAAACAACACTGTGATCTCTGTCACTCTCCAGCCCTTGCCAAGCCTTACTAAACACAACTCAGTGGAAGCAGAAGCAAAGGCAAATCATAGTACACAGAGGAAAAAATAAATAATCTGGAACTTACCACAACAAAATGGCTTCAAGTTATTCCATTCTATCATCCGAGAGCCCCGAGGATCCTGCAGGGTGGTTTAGGGATGAGAAACATCACAGTGAAAATGAGTAGCACTCACACATTTAACTCAGAAGAGGAACTTCTTTGTTGCAAACTAATACACACACTTCACCAACAGCTCAAATGTAACCAATACCTGTCAAAAATGTTCTGATAATACCTCACCAGGGGAATTTGCTTTCTGGAATTATTTAAGAGCTCTGCTCCTGTAAGCAATGTGCACAAGTAAATGGTGTCAAGCCTTTGATGTCTTAAGACACCAGTCCTGGATGGGATGAACTGACCTCTGCAGACACTTCATTCCTAAAGGGAGCTGCTCCACCAGCAAGACAAATTTCAAATTACAAACTCAGATAAAATGAATCCTGCTGGTTTTGTCAGCATTAAATCTTCAACAAGAGTGAATCCTTCTGCTTTCTGATGGGTAAACACGTGGTTAAAAAAAACAAAGCAAAACAAAAAAAAAACCCCTAAACACAGAGGGAACCTCTTATTCACCTCATAAGGAAGAAGACAGGAGAACTCTTTGCTTTCCATGAATTTCTACTGTCTACTATCTCTGTTTGGGTGCAGAGATGAGGGTAGCCCTGCTCTGTCAGCCCAGCACATGAAGGATAGGAATGGGTGGGCATTGAAAAGAAGGGAGAGGGAGTGGGGCTGTCACAGTTATAAATCCCAGTGAATCAAGCCAATTCTTCTCAGGCTGAAAAATGGGAATGGATTTCTGAAACTGAAGTAGAAAACAAGGATATTTGCTGGTGATAGCAAAAAAAACCAAGGCATAGAGATCAGATAAAGACACAGGGATAGAGAATTGAATAGGTTAGGGGTGGGGATGGCCATAATAGACAGGAAAAGCACAAATTTGTTCCTTTAAAGGCTACAGAAACCTTGTACCTCTACAGGACATGTGCTAGATGGGCACACAGATACTCACCACCACATAAGCTTCAATCTGAAAGAAAAAACAAAAAAAAAGGCTTTATGACAACTTTTCTGCTTTTTGTGATGAAGTGTTGAGTCAACATAAGCATAAGTGAGACCCAAAGTGAGAGAGTTTGAACATCTCTTCTTTGCTAAGAGAAACACATGTTTAATTCAGACATCTAACTGGAAAAGTGATAATTTACATATCTGTGCACTACCTAAATAAGGTGCAAGTCTCTGAAAAATTCTTATCTCTGCTCTGGCAGAGCTGCCTCCTATTTGCCAGCACTCCAAAAGTTTGTACTCTCCTCCAACAGGAATATGACCAAGTGAAAAAAGCTAAATTACAAATAAAACAAACTATCACAAGCTATGCCTAAACAGGTTAAAAATCCAGTTCTGTTTCTGCAGAAGTGTACATTTGAATAAAATGCATTACATTACACAGTGCATTATATTACACAGTGTGAAAGAAAACAGTTTTCTTTACCCTGTCGTTGACCGGCCTCAGGTCAGAAGTCACCATAAAAAGGTTTATCAACACTAAAAAAGGAAAAGAGGGAATTTATCAGTCACCAGAGCTGAGACACAGCAGAAGAACCCATCCTAAAACTACCCTTGAAAGCAGCCCTAGTATCTGGCAAAGTGTCCAAGATGACTTTACCTTTCTGCTTGGGTTTGTAGACAGGTTTGTCAGTCTGGATGAACACTGAGGAGCCCTTGCTGTCGATGGTGACTGTGGTGTAGTTGTGGAAAATGTACCCTTCTTCTGCCAGGTGCCTGTTGCCCCAAACCTTCAGGTGTGCTTGTCCACGAAGCCCTGAAGGCACCTAAAAAACACACCAGGAGGTGAGGAACACACAGAAAAGCCTTTGAGCTTTTGGGGAATGTAACTGACACTGAAGTGAGCAAGAAGAGCCACCTGCTGCGTTTTGGGGTAAATCTGTGTTAGTAGTGAAAAGAAAATTAAGGACATACTAGATTTTCTACAATATATAAACTTCAAAGGAGGTAAATTCAAACTGAAAACATGGCAGGAAATTCTCTTCTGCCCTTTATCACTCAAGCAAAGTGATGGTTGATCCATGATCTACATATGCAGCTTCCAGTACAGGTGTGTTACGTGGGGAAATCAACCCTCAGCTCTGCCAACAGAGGGAAAAGCCCCAACGACCAACACAAAAGAGGCCCAAAACAAAAAGTGCATGCATGAACATGTTCAACCAGTTGCTCAGAGAAATAAATACTTTAAAATTATTTCAGATTAGAAGTGGCAAAGTAAAAAATCTGATACCATTCCTGACGCACACAACTGAGTATTTTGTTCCATCACCCCCCTTTAAGGTCCCAAAGATGACAAGCCCAAATTAAGTCTTAAGTTAAGAAACCCAACACTTTTAAGGGCTTGTTCTTCTAGTCCAGCTCCATTTTGCCAACATTTGAAGTCATAACGCCCACACAGAATTCTGCACTGCCATTCTTATAAAATAACCCAAACACAGAAATTTATGTGGAGCTTAAACTTATTTTCTTTAGTGGTGTAAGGGCCTGGCAAGTGAGGTGTGATGGGTTGAGCTTTGTTGTTTTCACTCTCCACTTTTCCTCTGGTGAAGGCTGTGTCCTCCTCAGTGTGTGCCCCAGAATGTGACATTTATTTGTGCTAGAACAATGCTTGATGTGGCTAGAAAGTCCCTTATATGTTCACCAAAAACATCTTAAAATAATTGACACTCACCTTCAGCTTAATTGTTCCTTTATCTAAAATATGAGAGAGAGAGAGCAAGAGTTATTCTCAAGGTAAGGCACTAAGATTTTAGGTATTTGCAGTTGAGTGAAGGAAGACTCCACACCAGAGAGCTGCTCCCTGCAGTATCCCTTTGTTATGATTTCACCTGAAGTGATTTTCCTGCATTGTGTAAAACAGTCTGCAGGGTAAGTCAGACCCAGCAGAGTTCTCCAAAATAAACCTGGTCCACATTTATTTACAACTTTTGCCCAATGTAAACTGCAAAGTGCTCTGTGATTGGAGAGCACCCCCAAGGCTGAGGTTCCAGCACAGGGCAGCCTGTGCCTACAGAAGTGTTTTGCTGTGAAAAGGACCTGGCCTCTTTTGGGACTTAAACAATTCTCAAAACAAACACTCATGGAATCTGTTTGGATTGCTGGATACAGCCATACCTAGGAGTTCTCTTGAGCATTTGCTGTCCACATGTGTCAGCATCACTCCCTTTGAATTGCTTTGCAATTGTCAGCCACTTTCAAAGACATCAAGGGGAGGACACAACCAGAGACAATCTGTTCCAAGAAATGGAATGGCTTTCATAAAACTCCCAGTTTTAACATACAGAAGGGTTAAAACATGAGGGTTAAAGAGCCTGATTTCCTTGACTACACTACAGCTTCCACCACTACTGACAGTGGTACCGCAGGGCTACTGGACTTCACTTTCACCAGTGTAAAAATTCACTTTCACCAGTGTAAATTCACTCAGTGTTAAGTTGGATATTATCAAATCACATTGCTTTTACTCACAGGACAGAGGTATCTGGCTTGGATTTTAAAGACTTATCCAACTACACAAACATTACCACCTCTCTCAGCAAACACCCTGTCCTGAAGATGGGGATTGTGTTCCCAGCACTCATTTTGGAGAAAAGAAATTGATGACGATGATGATGTAGATTTCATATTTTTCTTTAAAGTAAACTTATCTTATTCCTGATATAGCCCCCCACTGATAAATATTCAGGCATCAAAAGGAAGTATAATCACTGTAAAACTCTAGAGTATCAATTATATTGGGTCTCTGTGTGTCTTGGTGTTCCAAAGTTATCAGCCTTACATGTTGGAGATCACACACATCAAAACCACATTAGCACAATCAACTGAGAAGGTGCAGCAGTAGCAAATCAATTCGTTTGATTCCATTATCACCTAAAGCAATTCTTTAGGAGATATCAATGTGCTCCCACAGCACCTCAACTCATAAATCAGTTCTCAAGCCCAGAACTCCAGGAGCTCACCCAGGACTGTTCCGTGGCTCCGTGACACCGTCTCTCCTTTGACCACCAGCTGGATCTGCACTGTGGTCTCCTTGACAGAGTTGAAGATGGTCACACTTATGGCTTCCTCCACCCCAGAGCGGAAAACAGAAGGTGCTGCAATCAAATAACCCCTGAGGAGCACAATTGGACGTGGTCAGTCAAGACACAGCCACAAGAGTGTTACCTTCATTTGTGAGACACTTTTTGTGCAGCAAAAGGAAAAGAACAAATAACTCTGGGATGTATTTGCCCCTGTAGGGTCACATTTGTTGTCACCAGCAGTCTAAGCCTGTATCTAATGTGTACAAATGAACAAACAGAGCCTAAGAGGCTACAAATGGCTTACAAATCCTTAGGATTTAAGTAAAACCAGTAATAAAGCAATGTTTATTGCATCTGTAATAATAAATACATTCATTTCTCTATTACATATAACAAACTAAATGTACAACCAGCTAATCATAAAAGAGCTAAAGCTCATGAAGGAATAAGGAGATACCTGAACCTCTCATAGAACTTTGTAGCCAATGCTTTCTTTGAAACAATTTAGACATTTTTACTTAATCATATGGCTCCATTTTCATAGTTCAGCTTCATATAGAAGTGAAGGGACTCAGAGCTGATTTTTGGAGCTTTCTAAATGTCAGACTCAATGCATGCAACACACCTGAACTTGCAGTTTATACAGAGGCAGACCAGAAACTTCAGTTACAAAACTGGGCTCAAATTCCCAGCTCTACTACCACATTCTTGTTCAAACAATTAGATCCTGCAAGTTCACAAAAGGCATTATTTTAGGAGGCACACAGAGAGCTTTAAAGCCACCCAAAACGACCTCCCATAGATGCTGCAATGCGAGAGTTTCTGAATGGAATCTGCACCACTCCTCTGTGAATGGCACCGTGCCATGAACTTGTCAGCTAAAAGCATTGCAGGCTCTGAGCTCTTTGATGCACTGGGCTGGAAGCAACACATTTATATTCTCTCCATGACACACCTTTCTGGGGTTTTTTCCATACCCAAAAGGATTTTTTTAACACGAGGCAATTCCTCAGATGCCTTTTCAAGCCAGATTTCTCAGCCCATGCCTTTCTACAGTCCCATGAGCCAGGTTGCTTTAGCCCATGATTAATTATCACTTTGGGATGAGGATGATGGTGTTTTACAGCCCCCAAGTAATCTTTTATCAAATTCCAAGCCCATGTTCCTCTCTCAGCAGGCCTCATTGCCATGGAGATCCCATTACCCCCAAAGGAAGTTCAGAACTCTGTGGCATTTGAGTTAAATTGCACGGGGTACTTGCAGATCCAAAACCTTATGGCTGCCAGGTTTGAAAATTCATCAGAATGGTAATAAATAACAATAAAAAGTTACTACTGAGCCTGCAAATCCTTGGTAAGAGAGATAGCTGATTTAGCTGCAGAGGGAGAAAGAGTACCAGCTGCATTCAGGATGAAATGATCAGATTTAAACTGTCATAAGCCCAGCACTGCAGTGCCATATGTGAAGCACATGTACTCACACTGTTCTGAATTGCTGAAACTCTGAAGTATCAGTCCCTTGATACAACTATTTAAATCACTTAAGAAGTGGCATTTCAAAATTAAATCTTTAATTTGGCAATCAAAGAGTTAACTTGACAGGGACTGGACAGATCCTTTAAGCACATTTAACTAACAACTCTGTCAGGTTATACCAAAACTTGGCAGGATGTGAAATATTTTCTAGTAAGCAAGTGAGAATAAGTTCTCCATGGCACTCAGTTAATGCAGCTATTCACGATGCTGACGGGCTATAATAAGCCAGGGATAAAGAACAAAGCAAACCTTAATCAAAATTAACCTAAACATGCAGGAAAAGAGCTGTGGATTCAATTTCTACAAGTCAGAGAACTTTCCCCGCACTTTCTCCCCGGCTGATCTTCCACACAAAAAAAAATCTTCACACGCTGCTCAGGAGCGCCCAACGCTACCTTCAACCACCCCCAGCACCGCAGCAGCCGGATTCCTTAAATAATTGCTGGCAGATAAAAGCTCCGCGGCCGCTCTCCGGAGCAGCTGGAGGCAGGTATCGCATGGGCGCTTCCTCCTCCCGTCCCCCTTTCCCCGCGCTCTGCACTTTGGCACCGGCGGGGACAAGCGGGGAGCGCCGCGCTCCATCCGCGACCCCTCCGGGCGCTCCGCGGGCTTTGTTCCGCGGCCGGTGAAGCCCCCGGAGCCGTGGCCGAGCAGAGCCGGGTCTCCCCCCGCCGCCCTGCCCAGGGATGCTGCCGCGGGTCCCCGGTACTTACTGGCGCTGGCGGGGCTGGGCAGCGCTCAGGCTGCAGAGGGCGAGCAGCAGCAGCGCCCGGGCGCGGCGGGGCTCGCAGCCGGACATGGTGCCGGGGAGCCCGGGCCACGGCGCTGTGCGCGGGCAGCAGGAGCCTTTTGTTCCCGGCGAGCGCAGCCCGAGGCTCCGCCACCCCGCGCCCGGGCTCGGCTCCCCGGTGCCTCTGGCANCCCGGCCCCGCCGGGCCCCGGCCGCTCCTCACCTCCGCCCGCCCCTGCAGCGCCGCCCGCGCGGCTCTGCTCGCCTTCCCCAGACAGCCCCGGGAGCGCTGCTTGAGCTCCTCGCCTCCCTCCTGAGCCCCACAGATAGGAGAGCTGCGAAAGCCAAGGTCCCACGGAACAGAACCGGGACACGGCACCCCCGGCACGGTCCAGTCCCGGTAACTGAGGCTCTGTGCGCTCAGGGACTCCACGGAACGCTGCCCGGGAACTGCTTTCCAACCCCAAATCCAGTGATGCTCCTCCATCCTCCTCGCTCCCTAGGCCCTAATCTGTCCCTCTCCATCCCTCTGTCCCGCGGTTCCAGGGGCTTGGGACAGGAGAGGGAGCTCTGACTGCACCAGCCTGAGGAAGAGCTGCAGCCCAAGAGTTGAGCTCACACAAACCGGGAAAAGCAAACCCAAGGCGACAGCAGAGAGCCGAGGTGACAGAACAAATGCCATCTCCCACTGCACACAGATATCAAGGAATGATTCCTCTGATCCCTGCTGGAGAAAACCCGGGCACACCAGGATCCCAGATATGCTTCAGAGGGGAATTCTTGCCCCAGCAATAAATGAAAACCCTCAATGTACATAGTTTGAATCATATTTTTCCCCCAATACACCTGGCTTACACACACAAATAGTGCTTAGATTTTTATCTTGTGTGAAACTGATGCTCATTTTGATGTCTTCTCTTAAAAGTAAACTCACTACCTCAGTAGCTTTTTGATGAATTCAGATTATCTTTAATAATGGGTAACACTGTGAGATGTGGCTATGTTTTCCTACTTAAATCTATCCTAAACCAGTACTGTGTCATTTTTGTGGAGAGGCAGAACAAACCTAGAAAAAGAACAAACACTTTCTGACAAAAGATGAGGCAAGATGAGACTCTAGAAAGACAGGGGTCACTTCCCAAGGAAATGATGAGCTAGGAACCATGAGAAGGAACTTACTACAAAGTGTATTAAAGTGGCATAGTTTAGGTTTTGTTTGTTCGTTTGTTTGGGGGGTTTTTTTGAGACAAACTGAAACAGGCAAAGAAAAAATCTAGTAACTCCAAATTGTTTTCCAGTTTCTTCCTGGTCTCAGCTACAAACACAGAATCCTGCCTGCCTCAGTGTTTCCCTGTCTGCAGAGCAGCCATACTGATCCAGGCTCTCCTCAGGGTGACACTTCAGGGGATGCTGGAATCCTTTGATTAAAGATTAAAAGAGGCAAAATGAAAATGAAGCACCTTTGCTGTTCCCATGGCATGGCAGAGATCAGGTACAATTGGGCTGAAACAGCACCATGCTTTCAAAAATATTAATTCATTAATTACCTCTACACTCAAGCCACAGCTTTCTAGAGCAAGCCATAAATGGTTCATTACAGACTTGTACATGAGGAATGGGGAATGTACCAAAAAAACCACAAAATGCCACTAAACACCCATCCTGTCAACCACAGGAAAGAGCTTTGAAGAAGCTCTGGGTAAGGACTTTGAACAAGCAACAGGATTCAGCAATGGACTGATGAATGCAGCAAAGTGCATTTCTAAAATGGAGCTCCATCATCTTCAGAATAAGACACAAATGTGTATTTCTACATCTCAAAAATCACAGATAGAAATCAGCCTTATGTGGAGTACAGCCCTTTTGCATTGCTCATTCTTTCAAAGGAGAGATTTCTCCCAAATGGAAAATTTTCCATTTGATATTTACTGACTACAAGAAATCTCAGGCAATTACAGCCTCTGAAGACTGCAAACCATCTTCTAATTATGAAGGTATGTGCAATCCTGTAAATAAGGTTGGAATCAACTTGGTCTGAAAAAAAAAAAAAAAAAGGAGGCTTTAGATATAATTTCAAACTATTTACTTACCGAAATGGAATTTTCTGTGCTTGCCAAAATGAATCCCATTCAGTGTGATGCAACAGGTGTTGGAATTCCAGCAGCCGCCTGCAACCCACATCTGGTAATGGTTAGGAGTTAAAAGGAAGTTCTGTAAGAACTGCTCATGTATAAAAACTATTCATCAGTCAGATCTATGGGCCATATTCACCCACCCGCTTGCACTGCGCATAGTTCAGATTTTTATTTCGTTTACAGAAAATGTAATTCTGCTCCTCATAAAGTCTTAGGAATCTCAGGCACTTGAGAGCATGTGGGGGATTGGTGTTGGCCATGCTGGTGGCAGAAAGGTGAGGGAGGGACAGGGGTTTAGAGAACAAGGTGTGAATACATCTGTATTGGTTCTCACTGGATCTAATTCACACCCTGATCACTTGTACCCATCATCACTCTGCAGGAGAAGGAATCCTCCCCCACGTCCCAAATACCTCATAAAAAACCTGTGCAACGTGAAAATTATCAGACAGGGATTTGTCAAGCAAAAAATAATAATTTCCAAGTACTGCCACTCATAGCTGGGAATCCTTCTGCTTTTTCCCCCCACCTCAATTGCCAGATTGAAATCAGTAAGACAACTCACAGGAAAGAAGTGGTAGGACTATGCCATCAATAATTAGCCCTTGCTAACTGCCTCAGCATGAGTGGTGTCACTAACTTGTCACTCAGATGATCAGATCCAAAGGTATAAAAGGTAATTCTCACTTGTTTAAAGATTTTAATACGTGTAAATTGTGCACATAAAAGACACTGTACTGGACCCAAAGCTATTAATAATTGAGTTTTGTGTTAAGTCCTGTACACACAAGATTTCAGTAGAAGGTGGGTGAAAAATAAAAAAAGTCATCAATTTCCAGTATAATTTCTCCCAGTGGAAAAACATTCATCTCAGTCATTACACACCACCAGGCAAGAACAAGGCCTTAGTTAATTTTTACAGCATTATACTCATGGTATAAAAGCCACACCTATTCTTTAACTGTGAGTTTTGTTCTCCCTTCGTGTTTCTTTGACAGCCAAACAGAGATAGCAAAAGCAGAAACTGATAACTGCAAAGTAAGTGTCCCAGGCTTTGCCACACTCCTGCACCTTACCAGCACTGAGGAAAATGGTTTAACAGAGACTACATCAGTCCAGACAGAGTGGCAGAAACCAGACTGATCCTGCTCCCCAGGAATACAAGCATCTCTAGAAGAAATTATAAGGAAAGGATAATTAAAGAGCACTTTTCACTAAGACTGTAATCTAAGTAGCATATAACAGTATAATGATATTGAAAATATAATTATTAAATAGTTCTGTCAAAAATAGTTGTTATTCATCTGTAGAACAGGAGAGTCTGATCTTTCACAGTAATACAACATTTTAATTCCTGACTAAGTGACTGAAATAGTACTAGGAAAGCATTCAAATGGAGGATTTTGAATGATTTAGAAGAAAGAGCGCTGTGCTTATCAGAAGGGGCTGTCATCCAGGTGTTTAGTCAGAAATAATTCCTCCTACATGACTGGTGCAATACAACTTGTGCAGAGTCTGACTGAACAGTAGAGCCAGCTCCCATACGCAAGAGATATTTAACAAAGGAATTAAGTTTTTATATCCTACAGGCCATCTCCAAACATACACTATCTATATAAATTAAAAAATTAGTTATACCTGAAGGGGCAACCATAACATAGAGAATTTAAGATCCTGAATTAGCAGGAAACTCAGTTTTTGCATATACATTATCACAGAAATATTTTAAAAGAAACTGATCAGAGGCATTTGAGCCCACTCTGCAAACCTCGTGTTTGCTGTACAGACCACACACAAATGCAGCGGAAGAAACAACCTAAAATAATTTCCATGAGTTGAACAGGAATGCTCCCATAATCACTGGAAATGCTCTTAATTGGTGTGGCTCAGTGGTGCATTTCAGAGCTGTTAGATCTTCTGCCGCTCTGGAACTCTTTTCATGTCCTGGCAATCCCAGCCCAGGCAGCAGTTTGTTTATCATATTCAGTATGAATTTCCGGATCTCCAACAAAGTGGTATTTACTCCAAGGCAGGGAAGACTGCAGTAATCCAATAAGTGCTCATTAGCCTAAAATGCAGAAACATCTGCTAGGGTCATGAGCTGCTTTGCTGTTGATGAGCACAGGCTCAGCTCCTTTGCAGCTCGCGTGAACAAAGAGTTGAGGATTTGGGGTGTGGGGAGGGGACAAACGAACCTCGGTGATTTCCAGAGCTGCAGCTCCACCCCAGAGCACCCCGGGCAGGAGGGATCCTGCCTTACCTTGACCCCAGAGCCCCCGTTGCAGGCAGCACAGGAATTACAGCAAAAAATGCCTTGACTCAGCCCTCCCGAGCTAGTGGTCAGGGTCTGGCACAGAGGAGGATGTGGCCACAGCTCCCCCAGACACACCAGCACTCAGGCAGGGCAAGCTGCAGGACAAACCCAGCCTAAAAGCTTTGCCAATCTCTTCTTAAACAAACCAAGGGTTTTGCAAGGGACAAATACCTCCATTTCTGGGCTCCCCCTTCCTCCCAGGCTCTCACCCACCTGGCTCAATTCACAACTGCTTTCAGTTTTTGGAGAAAGAAAAAAAAAATCCCTTCCCCCAGAAAGGCACCTTAACACACAGGAATGTTAACAACTGGTCAAGAGGAAATTCTGGCCTAAAAGATGAATAAATAGGTAATAAGTACTGCACAAGTTCAGATAAAACAAAACTAAATCTACATTGATACAAGTTACACTAGGGAGAACATTATTAATTCCACAGGGAAAAAAAAGACACATAACCTGAATAAAAAGAGCCCTTAATTTGTTTAGGATTCCAACTGATTTAGAGCATGTGACATTGTCAGAAAATAAGTGGAAAATGCAAAATAAGTGGTGTCACATCTGTTTAGCTCCTGCTCCAGTGATTCTGCAGTTCTTTGTTGTTGTTGTTTGTACAGTGTTAAATGACAGCAGCCAATTCTGTAGCTATTTCAAGGTGGAGGAGCCTAAAACACTTCTGCAAAGAGCCAAAACAGGACCACTTAGAAAGAACATTCGTGAAAATCAAGAAGAAAAAGTCTCAGTTCAAACTAGTTTAAAACCCTTTCCTGGAGAGGCCGAGCTGCTTTAGCTAACACTTGTTGTACCATTTGTACAAAGAATTACACAAGTGTTCAGTTTAAAGAATGGCCAGAATGCTGAAATTAATGCCTCTGATTCTTCTGAAACAATGAGTGCACATCCCCGGGCACAGAATTGTTCTGTAGCAGCAGTTTGGCTTCAGCCCCAGGACTCCCCTTTGCCTCGTGGGAGGATAAGGAGTGCAGCGAGTGCCGCCTGCAGCAGCGGGGCTGAACTACTGCCCCCGCAAAGATTTACAGCCTTTAATTGTGCTCACAGCAAGCACCTCCCCGGGGGGAGAACCAGCAACATTCCACTGCTTTTCAGAGGGAAAATTTGCATTGCTGGCTGTTGCTTAAGTAACGTTTGGGTGTAGGTATACATATCCAATAGTATCTCAAGGGCACAAAGTCACTTGACTGCAAAGGATGGGTTTAATTTCAAAGTATTTCTTAACAGAAATATACCTTTTTCAGACCATCAATGAGCTATACCATTAAGGAATCCTAGGAAAGACATTCTGATATGCCTGTGCAGAGACATGATTATCAAGACACTACAGCATTAATTTCAAGTTCATCCCTCCTCTCTCATATTTAAGATGACCCTTCCCAACTTTCAGGCTCAGAATTGACACACTGATCATAAAGAGGTTAAAGGTGTGAGGAAAAACAGCTCAGCAATAATGCAAACCAGTTTCAACATACTGGAGCCTTTCTACCCACATCTCCATCCACCAAAACTAACCAGCCCACACATTTACAGCCAAGCTGACTTTGCTGGGCAAAGTTCCCCATCCAGTGGCCAAATTCATGCATGCAGCTCATGCTCCTGCCCCAGAGCTTGATCCAGCTGCATCCAGCACCTATTGCTGATGTGCTGGATTGCAGCCACACAGGGGAACTACCAGGTGCAGATCATCTGAAGAAAAAGGAATAACAGATGGATATCCTGAAATAACACTGGTTCACAGAGAAGCTACTGCTAAAAAAATGATACTGACATTGTATGCAAGGAGGGTCTGAACAATTTGTTTTATGGGTGTGGCACATCTACTGATCCTGATTTTTAATAAAAGGAGACAAGAATCTAGTTAGACCTTTAGCAGTGCCAGGAAGAAAGCCTGAACAGCATCTGAAGGAGTGCAAGGATAATATTCCAGGTATCTTATGAGTAGGCCAAAAAGCCTTATAGACACAGCTAGAAATGTGAAAAAAACATCACAGAACGAGGTTCCACAGGTTAAAAAATACAGGTTACAGCACATCTTCCAGAGAAAAATGCATTCCATGTAAGAAAAGGATGTTGAAAAAACATGCCAGATTTGGCTTGTATGTTCCTGGTAGAGCACATGCACCCAGTAATCAGGTTTGTGGTTTCTTTCCCCATTCCCAATCCTTTGGCCTCAGCACTTGGGGTGCTCATGGCTGACCACTGGGACCACTTGGTGTGTACAAGTGCATCACTGGACTGTGCAGTATTAGGCCTAACTAAGGCCAGATAGAAACAAAAGCTGCTGTAGGAGATCAGTGAACATATTCAAACTTGAAGGCTACTGATAGAGCAGCTGAAAATAGTCTTTATTATTAAAAATAATAAAATCCTTAAAGAGGAGTCAGGTTTATACAAAAGCATTTGTGATTTCAATAATTTATTTACAAGGCAATTAGGCAACCTGTAACTTCTCACTTGTTAAATGTGATCAGGCTCCTTCCAAGTGCTTTATACCCACCCAGCACATCCAGAAATATGGGACAAATCAGAGTTCCTGCAGAAGTTGTTCAGTGAGCAACCAACGCTGAGGCAGGAGATTACCACACAGGTCAGATTCACCAGGAATAGCACTTTTTATCATGTACCTTTCAGTACTGTCAAGGCAGAAAGGGATGGAAAACCTGACACAGAAATCCCCGTTAAAAGTGAGCGGCGTTGTCTCCCTGTGGGACAGCCTGCAGAACAACTCTCCAATTCTCATATCAGCGAGCACCCCTGCTGCTGGCTTCACTGAAAAACTGGGCAAGCTGTATGTCCACACAAGAAGTAAAAGGATAAAAAGTCTGCTGGCTTTGAGTTAGTACCTACCCTGCAGTAAAACAATACAGAAACTCAGTTGAAATACCAGCGTTTCACAACATCTACTCCATGCTTCTCTTCACACACGTATTGGTTGTGCAGAGCAACTTCTTTACTGGCTTCAAACGACAGGTTCTGCACATCTGTGAAGCTCCTGGAACACATGAAGCTAAATCAGTGACTCTGAAGGACAGTAACTCTGCTTTAGCCCAAAGACTACATGCCTGGATAGCTGCATCTTTCTCCTCCTATGGCCCCACCAGAAGAAAACACATGTAAAATGTGAGTTTTCTTCTCAAAAGCAAGAACTAGGAGGAGAGATGGGGCAGTCTGCAGGAGGGGGAGATGAGTGGCTTAATGGTCTATTAATCTTCAAAGATTTTAACTCTAATCTCTTCTGGGGCAAAGAAGGAAGGGAAGGACATTAGTCATACTTTATCTCTTCCTCATCCTCCCAGTGATGCTTTGTATTTGTTGTCACAATAGCTGAGGAGAAAACCCTTCTCAGTGCTCCTTGTGCCTTCTCAAGAATTACACAGCTGCAGCGTTGTTATTTAAGACAGTTTGCAGCTCACTTTTCTGTCTCCTGGGTCTCTCCACTCCTACATACCTAAACTTTCCAATTCTATTCTTGCTCAGTGAAATTCTCAGCTGAAGTGTCAGACTGAAGTGGTTCATCTGGAGTAGAAACCCAACTCCAAACATCCTACTGTGACTGCAGGAAGGGCAGGGACAGAAATACAGATGACTGCCACAAAGAGAATTACACTTAGTGCTACCAAACCCTCAGTTAACCCTCCTCCAGTCTGAGTTCTGGATATATCTGGCAAGGGCTATAGATTTTCCTCCAAATATGTAGTCAATAAATCTTTCCACCCAATTGTTGTGATTACCTTTGAAGCCCTTTACTCAGTTGCTGAGACACTTCTTTAAGCTCCTTCAGTGCACCAAGTGCTTTTGCACTATCCTCTGAGTGGTTTGGCATAACTTCTGTCAGAAGCTCCTGTGTGATCATCAATTGCTTTCCCAGTTCATCTGGAAGATGAGAAGTTAAAGGTATTATTAAAAATGAAAGTGGCACCAGTTAATGTAAGATATTAACAGCTGGAGTAACCCAGAGACAGGTGAACTAGATGACAAATAAATATTGTTCAGCTTTCACAAAAAACACCATAAAACCGTGAAAGCCAAGTTATTTTTCACTGCTGTGACTAGCATCAGCAACAGGCTATTAAAATTGCTAATCAAGCTCTCATTTAGAGTATGTCAAAGATTTTTAAGAGAAATGTAAGAGAAAAAACAAGTTTTAGACACCCAAAATTCCCTGGCCAGTTTCATGTATTGCTGTTGGCATGTACCCCCACCATAAAATTTATTCAGTCATTTCCTTCAACATTCACAAACAAAAAAATGGACCTAAACCTTTCTAGTCTTCTTACAAGAATTCTAAGTTCTTCAATAAATGTTTTGCATCTGTCTTAAAGTGCAAGATTACTGAAATGATTTAAGAATCTTGTTTTTTGCAGACCAGCAGTTTAAAAATGTAATTTTTTGTCCAGACTTCAATACAAAATGCATGTACTGATTTATTAAATGTTCTCTGATTCGAGACAGCACTCAATAATATTTAAGCTCCAGTTCTGCAAGAAACATGAGCAAGTCTGCTCTGGTGACTCTGTCCCTCAAACACAGAAACAAGAAAGATCACAGCATTCCTACAACTTGTTTACACAGTAGGAAAAAGAAAGGGGGAGGAATGCCATGAATACAGTTAAAATACATTGAAACCTGCTAAAGAAGGTGTATACGTAGACTGAGCTAACTTAAAAAGTTAATTTCTTCTCTGCTGCAAGATAAAAAAACTGTGTAGTTAAGTGGCTAAACAGAGATAAGCATTACACACAGCACAACATGTGATTATTGCTGCAGCCCAGGGTCCACACAGGCTCTAAGAGCACACAGAGTTCCTCCAGAGGCCATAGACAGATGTAGCAGTAACAATGTGAGAAGCTTTTTTAGCATAAACCCACTCTAACTGAAAACTAATTTGACAAATCAAATTTTCATACCAAGGTAGGTTTGCTTATCTCCTTCTATGTGAATGTTCTTTATGGGTAATTCGTGTCTTGTAGCATCCAGGGAAGCTGCAAAGCTTTTGTATTGCTCTTTGAACTGTTCACAGACAGCAACGAGGGGAGACAGCACTTCTATCTGAAAGAGACACACTGAACAACACTTCTCCAAAAGCACATCTTCTGTAATTACACACCTGGCTCACTACAAAAAAAAATACTTTATGATAAAACCAAATACCACTCTGAAACGCTTATTGACAGAGGAATTCAAGAAGTCTGTGGTACAATAATCCTATCAAACTGTTTATTATGTTTTCCTCTACATCCTCAGTACCAGTTCCCTTGTTTCTGTAGCTCAGATATATTGGCAACATAGCCAGCAAAGGGTTTAGTATCAGGTCCTTTGACTGTAATTAACAAGCGTGTCCTCCAAAAGCCTTGTTCAATTTTTGTAATTTGTATTTGTTAAAAAGCAAAGAGATTTAGTTTTGAAAATTCATTATTCAAACATTAATTATTCATTAGAAACCCGTCTGCTTACAACTAGGCCAGAACTACTTGTGGCTAACACATACAAACAAGGCAAATAACCAACAGAAGATGTTCAGGTCTCTCTAAGGCGTGGCATCTCAGCTCTAACCATAACTGCAGTTGCCTAAGTGCAGGATGCTCACGTGGTTTTGGGTTCTTCCACCTCCTGGGCATCACCCAAACCCTGCCCCAGCAGCCACTGCAATCTCTGCCCTTGCCCAAGAGTTCCAGCTTCTCCTTCCTGCCTGCACACCAGGGGCAACTCAACAGTGACAAAGGCATCTGCTCAGGTGCTGCAGGCCTCAACAGGAAGGAGATATTTGTTTTCTTTAAGATGCATAAAATTGTACCTCTGCAGGCCACAGAAGCAGAGAAATCTCCCCTGGATAAAGGAATACATAAATGAGTTTGTGTAACTGTCAGAGAAGCATTAATTAAAACTTGCCTGTTTGTCTAATGTTTCATTGAGCTTCTGCTCTCTCTCCTTGAGCAGAATTTCACGTTTCAGCTCCCAGAGCTTCTCCTGTTGTCTCTGCTTTTCTTCACACAACATTAGCAAGTTTTCTTCTGCTTTTTCCTCCATCTTGGCAACCTTTTTTTCTGTCTATTACATGCCAAAAATAATCACAATTAAAGAAATGCTGTATCTGAGCAATTAACATATTCTGAATAAAGAAATGCAAGCCTCAGACCAGACCAAAGAGTTTCAATTAATGAACAGGAGACCTCACACAGTAAGCACAGAAAATCAGAGTCAAAGACACTCTCAAGACTCTTCCCCACCCCCATTTCTTTTTGTAAAGTAAAATACACACACACAGCACTGAGGGAACAAAGTCACTGCCACAACCTTCAACTTCAGACAGACCCACAGTTTTCTCAAAAATTCTGCATCCCCCTAATTCCTAAGAACCAGCACCAGCTTAATAAACTGGCACCAAATCCACTCTAAGAGTTTTCATAGCAAGTCTTATGGTTTTACAAATGATAAACATGTACAGTCACAAAAATCTAACTTTTACAGGTCAGGAAGCATTTAAGAAATTAAACAAGTTCTATCTGAAACACCAAATACTTGACCAACTCTCACCTTTATTCTTAGGAAAGTTAAAAGTAGTGTCTCGGATTCCAGCTCTGCCATCAGATCACAAGAATCAGTTTCCTTCAGAAAATAAAAGAATATTCTACATCAAGTTTAGTATTTAAACAATTGTTTTTTCAGTGGTCAAATTAATTACCAAATTAATTACCAGTAGTCCATTTTGTGCCTGGAATCATCACTGCCAAAAGGCAGCTCAATGACAGAAGTTTGTTTTTTTAAACAAACTTTCATGTTAATTGAATACATCTCTTTTTTCCACCATCTTTTATACTATTTTCAGCAGATTTTCATAATTCTGGCAGAGAATTTGAAGTTCCAGTGCTACACTGAATGAGATCCCCAAATAAGGCACTTTATATTAGACTGAATCAGTGTTAGTTCTCAGAACAAAAAAGCCAGGAATTACTTAAAGATAATGTGATATAATTAAAGAGTATAGGCAGGAATGCAAGAAGAATCCACCTGAGCAGATGCAATAATTGGAACAGATTCTTTACCACAAGTAATGGAAGGAAAGCTCTGGTCAGTGTCCAGCTATCTGATCAACACACCAAACACTGCCAGCAGTAGAACTGACTTCTGCAAGGAGGCTTTAGATCCTCCCAGGCCCTCAGTTGTATTTCAGATTAAAGATAAACAGAAAATCTTCATTTCAAAATAAATATCCTTACCAATGTAAGCAGTGAGACTCACCTCATCAGTCACTCTGCTTATTTTCTTTGTCTCTGAATCTCCTTCTGAAGTAGATTCTGAATAAGAACTCTTCTTGGGGTCACTTTTATCTGCATCACAACAACAAAGTTAGTGTGCTCTTCTGTCAAGGTCTATAGGGTGAGTCAATAGACCACCAGGTTCTTTAAAGGCAAAGATAATTTCAAATTTCATTATTGTGTGTACCAGTAAAAAAGATCTGTGCTCTGTTTCTGGCTCTGATATACTCATGAGCAGATATGGATCACATGAGCATTTAGCTTTAAGTGACAAACAAATGTGATCCACTTTTCAGAAGAGCTGACACCCACCTGTTATAAGGACAAAGACACAGTAGTACTTTATTCTTTAATCTTTGACTTTATTATTTACTTTTTGACTTTAAACAAAAACACAGCACCCAAAAGATACTACAAATCAAGAGGTTAATTTAAACTCCAAAGGTCTTAGTACCTCTGCTGAAAATCCTTTTGTATATACAAGAATACAACAATTTTTTTCCTCAAGTTTCAGCACATATATCAAAAATAAAAAAAAAAAAAAACAGAAATTGTGTATGAATGGAAACTTACCATTAATATCAGAAATGTCAAGGTCTGGTAGCTTCATTCTGCCTTCATCTAATAAAGTGGACTGCAAGTCACCCTTCTCAAAACCACCCTGATTTAATGAGCTGTGGTCAATACCTGTAGAAAGAAGCTGTTATCAGACTAAAAGAATTAGAACTAGAAGCATTAGGTTCAGCACAAGTTCACAATTCCAAGCTGCAGAGGCCCAGGGAAGCTGATCTGGTCGCATCCCTCCCCTCACACCCCACTATGATCTGAGAAATGCTCCTTAGGCCTTGGCCTTGATGAACTGCACCTGGACAAGGCCCCTCTTTGAGCTTAGCAGAAACTCTCTCTCTTCACAGGAATGTCTAATGAGCACCTGTTTTCTAATGCACAGCCTTAAAACCTTATTGTTCTTGAGCCTCCAAAGAACATTACCAACTGGGATTGCGGCCAGAATGGAAAATTATTATGACTAAAGCCCACTCTCTAATGACCCCATAATGTGAGACCCTTTGAGGTCCCAATTCACAGAAAACAAGGAAATAATTTGTCTCAATAACTGGATATCTGTGGAGACAACCAAGGACTATCAATAACACCAGACAAGAATCACTGGTAATGACAAAAGAAATAAAAATGAACAGTTTTGCAGACACAGATTTTCAGTCACATTTGGTTTAACAGAAAGATGAAATTAAAAAAGCAGAGTAATGGTGAGGGCATAGAAAAAGAACCATTCAAAACCTTGTGCAGAAGGCAGGAAAGACCCAATCACTCAATTCCAGAGCCAGGACCTGATTTGTCTTAGTCCCACATCCAATTTCTTAATTTCCTTTACATACAAATAACTGCCAGTGATGCAAGCAATACAAAATATCAGTATCTGAGAGTTGCTAAAAGTTTCATAAGCTGGAAATACAGAATAATAGCTTTTAAACACTGGTAAAACCTACCAGCAGAATTCTCATGTTTCTGAGAGAGAACCAATCTCGCTTTAGTTCTAGAAGATGGCAAATAAGTATTTGATGAAAAGGAACTTGACGAAGCATCCTGAAAATAAAGAAACAGATAAGACAGAATATAATCAGCAATATCTTACGTTTAACTTAAATGCTGACAATACACAACTAAATCCCAGGGCACCTTGCTGCTTTGCAAGTCACCCGAGTACAGTCCCAACTCCCACCTAGCATCACACCACAGCTCCCTCATAACCCCAGCAGAGGCGGCTTTCCCCCAGGTCTCGCTGCCCCACGGCCAAGCCACCCCTCACACCTTTTCTGCCTTTCGCTGCGCGACGCCTGAGCTCGGCAGTTTCGGCACCTTCTTGTTGTCTTTCTTATCGAACTGCAGGTAGCGAGACTGCACGATTCTCCCTCCTGAAAGAGGGGCAAAGAGAGCTCAGCCGGGCCCAGCGCGGGGCTTCCCGCCTCAGGTCGGATCCCCCCTCGGCCGGGCCGGGCCGGGCTCCCGCCCGGGCCAGCGCGGGTCCGCCCTCCCCCCACGCTACCTTTTCGCTTAGCTTTAGGCGTTTGTCCGCCCGCCGCCGTGCCGCTGCCCTCCGCGGACATCGTGCCGAGGCAGCGACGGGCGGGCGAGAGACCGGGCGGGGGTCGTTGCCCCTCAGCCCAGAGCCGCCCCAGCCGCCATCGCGTTTGAATCACCGCGCATGAGCGCGGCGAGGCGGGAGCGGTGAGGGGTGCCAGCGCGCCCCCTGGCGGAGGGGAGGAATGAAACGAGCCCGAACCCAGGGGCTCAGCCCCGGGGCCTGCGCTGGCTCTTAAATAAAGCGATAAAGGAGGGCCTGGCAACTCCTGCAGCACGGCTGGCCCTAAAAGTGCTCCTTGCCTCAGGCCTTTAGTGGGAACTAGCTTTAGCTGGTGAAGTCTATTCTGGGCTCCTCAGTACAAGAAAGACAAGGAGCTACTGGAGAGAATCCAGCAGAGGCCACAAAGATGAGGAGGAGTCTGGAGCATCTCTGTGATGAGGAGAGACTGTGGGAGCTGGGCCTGGTTAGTCCAGAGAAGAGAGGGCTAAGAGAGGATCCCATCAATCCTATAGAAATATACAAATATGTCCAAAGGGTGTCTCGAGGATGATGCCGCTGCTCTGTGGTGCCCAGTGGCAGGACGGGGAGTAATGGGCACAAACTGAAACACAAGACAAACACCTCAACGTGAGGAAGAACTTTATATTGAGGGTGATCGAGCACTGAACAGCTGCCCAGGGAGGGTGTGGAGTCTCCCTCTCTGGAGGGACGTGCGTCATCTGCTCCAGGTGACCCTGTCTTGGCAGGATCTGGCTGATCTCCAGAGATCCCTTCCAACCCAAACAATTCTGTGATTCTGTGAACCACTGTGCCCCAGTGCTCTGACAGACCGAGCACCAGCCACCCAGCAACCGCCGCAGCGGCAGGCGGGGACGCTCCCGGCCCAGCAGGACTCCAGGGTTCTCTGGTTTTGACAAGAATCCACCCCCGCTACCTCAGAAAGACAGACAGCACCTGGCTGCCGCCGCCCAGCCGCGCCGGGGGCCAAAAGCGGGCTCGGGGCTCGAACCGGGTACCCGAGCACCGCCCACCGCCCCAGCGCTGCCAGGGAGCGGCGCATGCGCGGGGCGAGCGCGGCGCTGAATGGGCGCGCCCCGGTCCCCCCCCTCACCCGGAAGTGGCGCGCGCGGGGCCTGTGGCGGCGGCGGGGCCGGGCGGCCGCGCTTCGACACCGGCGCAGGTAACGGGCCCCGCACTCCTCTTCCTCCTGCTCCACATCCCTCCCGCTCCCACTGCTTCCTGCTCCTTCGCTATGGGCTGTGCAGCGCTGTGGTGATGGTGCCTCGCAGCGACCGGCTCTCGCACCGAGCGCTGTGGGGCGGCCGGGGGCAGTTCTGAGGGGGCGTGTGGGGGACGGCTCTCAGGGGATCTGTGCGGGTCGGTGCCTCGGGGCAGATATGAAGGAGCGTGGGAGGGTCGGCTTTGGGGAGTGTCTGGGGGTCAGTTCCAAGCCAGGGCAGCCGCAGGGCTCCGCCGCCGCCCTCAGGAGCTCGGGGCCGGAGCGGTTCCCCGGGACGCCCTCAGGAGTTCGGGTGTGCTCGGGGCCAGGGGCCGTGCCCGGCTCCGGGGCTGTGCGGGCGCGGGGCAGATGCGGTTCTGCTGACTGATTTTGTGTCAGCGGTGCCCGAGGAGCTGGCGGTGCCCAGGGGAAGGGAAGTGTCTGACGCCCGGCTGTGCCTCCCGTCTCTCGGGCAGAGCCTGCCCGCTGAGCAGGGCACAGTGTCACTTCCAGCTCCTGTTTTTTCCCCGTCTCCTGCTTGCGATTTTTCAGCCACTATGATGTCTCTGACTCTCGGTATGAACAGCCTGTAATCTTTCAGACAAGTATCTCACGATCTTTCAAAAAATTCGTTAAAACTCTCGGGGTTCTTTTGTTTCTTTGTGTTATTTTTGAGTAGCTCTTGATAGTTGGTGCTGCTGCTGTGCTGAGGTCGTGCTTTATCGTGATGACTGTCATTGCCCAATTGAATCGTGCTTCTTGCTGTGTGGATGTCGATAGTGCTCTGTCCTTTTGGCAAGCTTAGTTTTGCAATCTCTGGGAAGTAAAACTTTTGCAAGCTAGGAACATCCTTTGTTACATGTTTCTAGGCTAAAAGTATCAGACTACTATCCTGACTCATGACAATTCTGGCCATTGGTCTGATACAGGTATGTGTGATCCTGGTGGAAGATGAATTCCCAGTATAATTTTAGCTTTGTTTTCTGTTACTCTGTAAGTATTTTGGCAAAATTCTTGCCCAGCTCTATTTGCAATTCGTGTTTGTGAAAAGCGAGAAGCACTTTGGATGCAAATGAGCTCAGCATTCTTTGATTTCACCTTCTGGAAATGGGTGGCAGTGGAGCAAAGGGCTGGAGATGATCTCAAGCTCCTGGCAGATGCAATTAGCTTTTCAAAGATGTCATCAGCATCCTCCCACGGTACTCCTAGAGGTGGATCGGTATCGGTGCGTCTGCCAAGCTGTTTGCAAATAAGTTTGTCATGGGTAATTAGGAGCTCTTTGATTTCAGGCCTGTTAGCTGGAATCCTCGGCTGAAGAACTTGCCCTAAAGTAACAGCGTGGGGTAACCTTGCATTCCTGTTTAGGATGTTGGTGTCACACCCAGCAAGTTTTAGTGAGCCCTGGGTGTCTTTAACTCAGAATCTTGTCAGGAACAAATCCATTTAATGTAGGGGAAGCAGCTTGGGGAGCTTTTAATGCATATCCATATTAGCTCCAAGATTCGTTGTGGCTTTTTTCAGAAAAGTGTTCCTCTTGGGTTTTTTTGTCTTTGCACTGCTATGGGGTTTTCTGCCTGCCCTACATCTGAAGTCCAATAACGTGGTGCTTTTCAGGATGATGCATCCGAGGCCACTTCCTCAATTTTTAATCCTTAATTATTCACATAAAACTCGGGAGTTACTGCAGTAATGCAAAGTGAAGAACTGTACGGTTTGGGGCTTTTTTTTTTTTTTTTTTTGTGTTACTGTGCTTGAACGTTTGTCTCAACAAAAAGCTTTTTCACAAGTTGAATGTTGCAGCTCCTGCAGTGACAGCTGCCTGCACAAACTGTCCATTCCCAGTGGGAGGACTCCCAGGTCTGGGCTTTTCTGTGGAACCCAAAACGCTCATGGAACTGAATAATTTAGGAAGAGTAAATGCAACTGATGAAAGATTTAAACGAGGTTCACCTAGAAAGAAATACTCTGTGCAGACAGTTTTCTGACCCATAGTGATTCAAGCATTAGACCTCTTGAATAATCCTGTGCATGAATAACATGTTTGACTCACATGCACACTGAGGCTAAATATGGCCTTTCCTCAGCTAGAAGTCAAAGGGCAGGCTTTGCATATCCTAGGCATTTAAAAAGGAAGAATTTGTAAAAAAAGCAACAGTATTGTCTATCTCAGCAGTCAAGGAAAAGAGTGAAACTCTGATCCAACAAAATATTTTGGCTCAGTGCTTTTTTGTGAATTTGAAGGCTGAAGGTGTTTATCACATTTCTGAGAAACAAGGCCTGTTTATGCTAATATCAAGGAGAAGTAAAGCCCGAGATGTTGATAAGGGTTTATTTTTCTAATAGGAAGGACTAGGAATGTCTTTATTTCTCAAAATGAAAATTCAAAGGTTTTGTCTGTAGAATATTGTGTTTTCTTGGTGTATCAAGTGACTTAAGCGTGGCTTGTGGAGCTGCTTTTATCAAGGCTTTATTGTGTTGTGTGTCTCTGATTACCAAATGAAACTCAATGCAGATTCCAGAAAAAATCTGCCCTTTCTGTAAAGACCATTGATATTAAACAATAAAAGTTTTTAAAGCTATTTTTGACACATGTACATTCTGTTCACACAAAAGTTCAGCCTAAAGTTTCTTTAAAAAATTTCTCATCGGTGTAAATGCAACATTAGAGCAGTGAAACTTTTATTTCCTTTGTTGACAGCTGTAGTGTTGTTAAGGAAAAAATTAAGAAAACTACAAAAGGTAGTAGGTTCTTTTGGCTTGAATTCTTTACCTCTGAGCCTTTCAGTTGCTTTGCCTTGATTCCTCAACTGGGCCACATTTTCTGAATCATACTCTGATGTGCATCTGTAGCCCTGTGACATCACACTTTTTATAAGGTAATAACATCTAAAATTACTGTAAAGCCTGATAAGGTATCTGTGTTTTGAGGTGAGATTGTGCATTTGAGTCATTCAGAGGAAGTGGAGGCTGCATCAGGGGTGGCCTAGGGCAGGGAGTGGGATCAGGGTCCCAGGAGCAGGTAACTGAGAAGGAACTGCCTGTAACAAAAGTGATTTCTTTGACTTTTTCCTGTGTTACACTACATTGCAGCCCAGCTTCTCCTTTGTCAGGCACTCTGGGGCAGTAACTTCCCTGCAGGGTTGATTGCAAAGAGTAGTAACAAATGTGTTGTAATTTTTGTGTGGTCCATTCAGAACTCCTCCTTTTGGAGCAAAAAATCCAAGAGCTTTTAGTTAAAGAAAACCAAGGATCTAAAGTTGTTTAGTCCAGCTGGATTTTTTTATAATCAAGGAAAACATTGAAGTGTGACTAAAACCTGAAGTGATTTTCAGGTAATCTACAAATGCCTGAATACTGAAAAAAATTAAAATCAATTAGGCTCAATTAACTGCACCTGTCCTTATGACATGAGGTAGGACAAGGATCTTTACCTTACCTGTTAATTGCACAGTTAATTGTGGAAACATTGAGGTGTCTCTGTAGCCTGATTTGCTGGAAATTCCTTTCTTTGGAAATCAAGGTCAGTAATAGCTGAATATTTTTGAAATTGCTAAATGTTTTCAGTTTGACCAGACAGATTGGTCTCTTTTGGGGATGGTCACTGGCAGTTCTGGTGTTAAAGAATATCAGAGATCAAGTACCTGTGGTACATTTCCACTTTTGTGATGAGAATTGCTTGGTGAGCAGCGGGAATCTTTCCCTTTGAGGAATGCAGCAGTGAAAATGCATATGAAAATGTGAGGGACTGGAATATTGCATAGTTTATCCTCAACAATTCTGCTGTAATGGTAGCTTTCCCTCTTTAGCTTCACCATGATTCATTGACTAAATATGTGGCTTCAAATTATGGCCTTATTTAAACTAAAGAGATACCCTGCACTGACTGGGGCAAAGCTCTCTGCTGGAGTTCCGCTCTGTTACCAAGTGGACACTGTTGGCTTTAATGCCTATTAAAAATTAATTGGCTTAATGAAGTCTAGAAAACCCTTACAAAATACCATCAAAATTACCATCTAGAATCGGATTTTTTTGGTTTTGTTACTAAAATTGTCTGAGCAAAAAGTAAAGTTACCGTTTTTTTTCCTCTTCTATATATTGAAAAGGGATTTCTTATAAGAAAAGGTATTGAAAGAACTTGAGGTAACTGCAGAATTTCCACCTCCAGACAGAACCCAGCGGTGGTGGTTGGGCTGCAGGGTTTGTGTGCTGATGTGTACAGTTTCAGTATTACCTTCTTTTTTGTATTTCTCCTTTTACTTCCAGTATTCTCTGCACCGGAATTCAGGCCTGTGCTTCCTTGATGAGCCAAATCACACTAAATAAATATTTTAATTGCTTAAAAATTGTCTGAGTAATTGGAGGTCGTAAACTGAGAAGGAATCATTGCAATCATCTCTTCAGACTGCTCTTGACATAAACAAGAGGGTGGTACCTAATTAACTCTTCTAATTATGAGGCAACTTGGTTACTGGGGACTGGCTGATTTTCTAAAAAGAGGTTTGGCAACCAGGCCTCGTTGGTGTCAGTTAAGTTTTTGCAGTGCTGTTTAACCTTCTGCTGATGTTTCTGTCTTCTGTTTGTCTGAATTTGTTTAGCTGTGAATTCCAGCCTCTGCCTTGTGTTGTGGCTTTGTCCTCCAGATTGTACCCAACTGCAGGTCCTGTGCAAGGACTGCCACTGATAACAGTGTCCTCCGTGTGCTCCTCACAGACAAAGCTTGCAGAGTGTTTGGCTGTAAGGGGGGTATTTTCTAACAGATTTGGGTTTGTTCTTGTTGTTGCTGCCCTTAGCTCCTTAATTGAAATTTGGATTTATTCTAGATGCTGTGTTGGTCATGTACCTTCTGGGTATTAGGGGGATATGGCTGCCTAACAAAACGTTAATTTATGTTTATCTGGAGATTGCATTCACTGTCATGCTTGTGGTGCTATGGTAGAATACCATGTTCAAATAATTCCTTGCTATGCTTTCAAACCTATTTCAGGACAGCTCCCCTTCCATCCCTCTGATATAGATTGATTCTTGGATAAAGTTGAAGTTTTATGTATCTGTAAACTCAGCTGAAATTTGTTAAGCAGTTGTTTTCTTGCTCCTATATTACTCAACTATATAATTGATTTAACTTCTTGCTCACTTGCTGCGTTCTCAATCTCTCTATGATATGTTCTTTATCAGTAACTCTTTTCTTTTTTTAGAACCATCATGAAAATGTTTACTCTGATGCCAGGAACCCAATTTTACTAGGAACTCATCCTCCAATTGCTTGAAGATACCTGTCCTTAGTTGAATACTGGGACTCATTAGGTAACCAATTTATAATCTGTCCAGTGAATGGTCTTTTGCTTTTATATTCTAATTTGTGGCTTGAAAAATTGTTTATTGGGAAGCCAGAGGTCCGTCTCTTTCAGAGCAGTATTGTCATCAAATAAATTTGATATCCTTTCTAAGAAAATCACAAGTAGTAGGAGACCAGCAGGTTTTCCTCAAACCTCTGTAATATCTGGACATTCTCAGATGGAAAAATTGAGTTTTCCAGTCGTACACATCTGAGCAGACCCTACTGGCTCTGATGGCCTTGGGTTTATCACTCGTAGAGAAGTGGCATCTGCACTCTGATTTCCCCTTTGGAAAGTGTGAGCTGGGATCTTGAGCAGTGTCCCAAATTTTGGTGGCTGACATGAGACAAAGTTAAGAAACGTGTGTCAGTAAAGTCACTGGTCAGCGCCGAGGTTCAGCTCTTCTGTGTTGGCAAAAAGCTGGTGCAACAGTTTTTAGGGAGCTGCTTTGGCAAAATGCTTGCTGAGGGGACTTCCTCTAACTCAGCAGACTGTGTGTCTGAAACTAATTGCTGGGGGCTGAAAAAAGGAAGTCTGCAAAAGGCTGTGTCCCTTGAACTGGCTGAGTAGCTGTAGAGGAAAATGGTCTCTGTTGTTCTGTTTTTCTGTCTGTACTCAGATGGATCTCCCCCATGAGCAGCAGTCTGCTGTACATTCTACTTTGTGTCAAGGTTTGAGCTTTTATATATTAAGAATGCTTAACACCTGCTTAATTACTTCAAAGGTGCTTCAGACTTCTTTACTGGTTAGTGATGATTACAGGAAATGGAGAGGGCACTTGGAGCTCACTGCTCCAGCCTTTTGTATGAGCTGGTTCTTGGAACCAGCCTTCCTTAATGAACGGAGAATGACATTTAATGGGGAAAAACATTTTTGGGTGGATCATACAGTTTGATCAGAGATGTATTGTGGTTTGTCTTGCCATCTGTGGCTTATTCAGCCTTCCTTTTGATGAGTAGCCACTACAAATGATCCAGCTTGTGTGGCAGTGTCTGCTGTAAGCTGTCTGTGCAGAGTCCCTGAAAGCACAGCTCCCTCCTCGGAGGCTGTTCATGAGCCACAGCTATGTCATATGTTTTGTGAAGTGATTCATTACTTGCACTGGAAGTGGCAGCTAAAAGCCTCCAACTCTACTGATTTTAATTTGAAATGATTACTCTCTGTGTCCTTGTGCAAATTCCTGTGCAGTTGTTTAGTGGCAAAAAGTAACTTCTTTGGCATTTCTCTGCCTCTTTCCTCTTTTTTTTTTTTAATGTATTTGGCATGTCAGTGTATAATTAGAACACTTTGTTCTTGAAACAAAAATTGAACTGCTATTCTCAGTATGAAGTTTTACAGACTGCTAAAACAAAGGAGTACTTCATTATCCTTCTCCTTTTAGTAGCCCTTGATAAGCAAAGGAACTGTGGAGCTAAAGCAGCATGGGCAAACTTAGTCCTGGTGACCTGGGGGCACCAAACTGCAGATGAGAGGAAAACCACTGATGAAGGCACAGATGGTAACAGAGTCTAAAGACTTTTAACTTGGCAGTGAGGAAGAGGTTGGCTTCTGAGGTTGTTGATAGGCCGGAGTTACATGTCTGGCCTGCACCAAGGCTGAAGGGAGGAAAAAGTGATCACAATAATGATTTTTGGAGATGTGTGAATGAGGTTCCTGAACCCAGTGAGGAAGGAGTTGA
The DNA here is from genome assembly GCA_013398275.1 of Promerops cafer. Lineage (NCBI taxonomy): Eukaryota > Metazoa > Chordata > Aves > Passeriformes > Nectariniidae > Promerops > Promerops cafer. The sequence goes on from VZSE01010522.1 coordinate 106,507, forward strand.
TGTGATGGGTATAAAGGCTTGTGAATGAAGTGGGTTACTTAGGATCTTGTTTACTGCTGAAAAGTAGTTGCAATAAGGCGTAACTTTACTTTGTTGCCTAAAATGGAAGATAAAAGTAATGTTCAAACCCTCTGTAGCAAGGATGTGGTTCACTCAAGTGGAATGAGCAGTCTCTCGGCTGTGTAAATGATCCGTGTTGAAGAGATCCCTGTGGTGTGCTAGAGGGAGCTGACAGCAGTGTCTGCTCCAGGCAGCTGGGGGCTCTGCTTCCTGAAAGCTCACTGGGGTAGATGCTGTACCTGTCTTGTACTTCCCATGGAAAGAGCTCAGTTAGGGAAGATAAGGGGGGAAAAAAAGTGGGTCTCAGTGTCAGTGGGTCAACCATTTTCCTCCTTGTGTCTGTGTGCACTGATCCCTCTGCTATAGCTCATGGCTGCTCTAAACAGTCACTGCTGAATTAAGAAGTGACCAAACTCTGTTTCTCCCTCAAGCTGGTGCAGCTTTAAGGAGGAGTTTCTGTGGGAGGATGGATAAATGTTTATGTAGACCAGGTCAAGGAAAGCATCTGGGCTAGAACTAACCTGGGGAAACAAGGAAGTTTTAGTTTGGACATTGATCCTGGTTTGTTTTGCTTTGGCTGTATGAATTCTTGTGTGCCATGACAGGGAGGAAGGGGTGGCATGGGAATAGAAGGAAAAGTGAAAGGAGGCTGGGTGCTGTGGCAGCTCTCCAGTAGATAGGATATCCCGAACAGGTTGTTAGAAATAATATCACTGATAGTAAATTATTAAAGAACAAATGCACTATGTAAGAACTGTATTCTCATCCTGCAGAAAATAACAGCTTGCCCTAATAAATAACCCTTTTAAACACCTGGGGTTCTTTTTAATTTTTCTTTTTTTTTTTCAGACAATGGGCACTGCATATTAAGCAGGAGTGGAAGACTGAAGCCCATCTGGGGACAGAATGAGTTTAAAAGATGCTGACAGTGCAGTTTGCCAGGCAAAGGCAGCCTATAATCTTCATATTTACCCCCAGCTCTCAACAGAAAGTGCTCCCTGCTGCAAAGTGACAGCAACCAAGGACAGTACGTCATCAGATGTCATCAAGGATGTGATTAATATCTTAAACTTGGATGTCTCCAAACATTATGTGCTTGTGGAGGTGAAAGAATCAGGTGGAGAAGAATGGGTACTTGATATAAACGATTCTCCTGTGCACAGGGTTTTGCTTTGGCCTCGCCGCGCTCAGGACGAGCACCCGCAGAAGGATGGGTACTACTTCCTCCTGCAGGAGAGGAACACTGATGGCACCATCAAGTATGTACAGATGCAGCTGCTCTCCAAGGAGACAGATGCTCGGCGCCTGGTGGAGAGGGGTTTTCTGCCCTGGCACCAGGAGGACTTCGATGACCTTTGCAATCTGCCCAACCTGACGGAGACAACGCTCCTGGAGAATCTCAAGTGCCGCTTCCTAAAGCACAGAATCTACACTTATGCAGGAAGTATCCTGATTGCAATTAACCCCTTCAAGTTCCTGCCCATTTATAACCCCAAGTATGTCAAGATGTATGAGAACCATCAGCTTGGGAAGTTGGAGCCTCATATTTTTGCCATTGCTGATGTGGCCTATCACACAATGCTTAAAAAACATGTTAATCAGTGCATCGTTATATCAGGTGAAAGTGGGTCTGGTAAAACCCAAAGCACAAACTTCTTAATTCACTGCCTCACGGCACTGAGCCAGAAAGGGTACGCCAGTGGTGTGGAGAGAACCATTCTGGGAGCTGGACCAGTTCTGGAGGTAAATTCATGCTCAAGTTGCCTTCTGTGCAAATTGTTTGTTAAAAACTTCAAATAACTGCTGTTGGATGCTACTTTTCAGTCACCTACTTGATTTAGGCTTAAAATGTCACTGGTTTAGGCTTGTCACTTGGTGTAGGTTTAAATGTCACTGGGCTGCAGTGGTGCTTGGCAGCATTACCCGACTGCTTCTCTTTGATTTTCCTTATTCTGTTTGCTTGACTTCCTGTTGCTTGTAATTTGTATACGACTTAACTTCGCACCACTAAACACCAATAATCTGGGGCAGAGGTTGCCTGTGTTTTCCATCTGAAAGTTTTGATGGCATTTGAATCAAATCATAAGCAAATTTTTCATAAATATTGTTCCCTTGAAACATCAACTGCTTGGTGTGATCCTGCCTTTGTGTGTGAGCATTTTACTGAACTCACTTTTTGAGGGAGTTGTTTCTACAGCTGTTTGTGGAAGAAAGCAACATTTTTAGTTGGGGAGAAAATGGGAGTCTATTTTGGCTTTTTATTACAGCATATCCAACAGAAAGCAAAACTAAACATGTGAGAAGGAGGGGGTACAGCTGGCCCTGTATTAGGTAATGTCAGGATAAACTGAAACTGATCTGTTAGGCCCTTTTACTCTCTTAAATGAAAAACTCCGGAAGTGTGGATGGATGTAATGCTCACCCATAACAAAATCTTCAACAGCAAAGAGCTTGAACACCATTATTGTAATTTTTAGCTTTAGTTTCAAATGTAGTAACACCTTCATAAAAAAAGTTCAAGCTTTTTTTAAGGCTCTTCTGTAAAGAATGCGGAATATATGCAAGTTCTTTTTTTTGTGTTGCTTTCAGCTGCTTGAAAGAAGAAGTAAAATTAAAATTGAGGCTTGTTGGTTGCTGGAATTCAAGTTTGCAGCTCTAAACAGAAAATGGGAAGGGGTCACAGTGGAAAGCCCTGTTTGATCAGCTGATCTCTCTGTCTTAGATAAATTTAAGTCTTTCATATCCTCGTCTACTGACCTGGTACAGCTGTGTCAAATCAGGCAGAGATTTAATGTCCCATGTGCCTGGTTTTCTGCTGAGTGACAAATGCACGTATTCCTGGGCTCAGAACTAAAATTCATAACTTCGTTGGAGTCACAGGCTGTTGTGTAAATCCAGGCATGTTCATAAAGAGATATTTGTGGTTTTCCATGCTAAGACTGGTTGTCTTAAGTACCACAATTTCTTCAGACTTCCACTGAGCATTTAATAATACTTTTCATGAGAAAATAGTCTTTTGGAATTGGATAGATGTTTATGTCAATTCAATGTGCATCAAAAAGGTAGGCTTAGAACATAAGAGGTAAAATCCAGTTATCCTGCTTTGATGCATTAGGGTTGATTCAGCTGACAGTGAAGCTTCCATTTTTCCCAATTTCAGTCACTAAGCATAGTTTAAAACAAAAGTCAACTCTTGGTCCTGGGGAGGGATGCACAGAAAGCTTATGTTGCATTGTGGAAGTTAAACTGATTGCAGGCTCCTCTTACAGCTGGTCACTTCTAAATCCATCCGTGGTGACTCATTTTGAGTTTTTACTGAAGGGAACTAACATGCTACGAGGGAGTTTTTCTTAAATGGCTGTTTCTGGGGATTTTTTGCACAAACAATTTTAGTATGCCCAGACTATTTGAGAACATTCTGTTTAACTTTGAAGTTTTATTCTGAATCTTCATCAAAGTTGAAAATGTATTCTTGACTAAAAACTTCCATGATGTAGAAGTGGGTTGCAGTCAGAACTTCCTCATTTTAGTGATCTCTTATTTTTCTGCTACCTAAGTAAAATGGGACTGTTTGTAGGCTGACCTTCTGTAAAAGTTCAAGGGGTTAAAGAGCTGTTTCTAGCACAGAGGGGTGAGCACAATTAGGGTGTTATAGAGGTGGATTTATGATTTTATCTTCTCCTGCTTAGGGAATCGGAAACATTTCTTACTGAATCCTGTTTGAGTTGGCTGATAATCTGAGTTGAATTCTCTAAACAGCTGACAGATAAAACATTGTTAATATTTTTGCTCCTTGACTACAATTTCTAGACTGAAGAATGGAGTTACAGCTGGACTATGAAAGATTTGATGTTAAATGTTGCTTGATGTTGCCTTGTCAAACATCTGAGAGCTGAAAGCCCTGATGCTGAGACAGTGTAGTTAAAAATTAACCATGGTATCAGCACAACTGCTGTCACATGGGCTGCGAGAGGAGAGTGGTCATGGGGCAGCTCTGAGCCGCAGACACTTCCTGCTCCATCCCAGCACCCGTCTGAGCTGTTTGAAAGGTTCCTTGTAGGGGAGCTCATAAGCAGAGATCAATTGCAATAATTCTGATTGTGTTTGGCACTGCTTGCAGCTTTCTGAGAAAAACGATCAGGAAGGGAGGCTGCTTCCATGGACAGTGGTGCCTAAAGCTGAGCTTTGTGCTGGTCTTTAACAGTTCATGGACATTCAGTTGCCTTTCCTATAAAGGAATTGCTCTCTGTTTATGGTTTGTTGTTTTCTTTTTTGTTTTAATTGTATCTCCAGGCTAAGAGAGATCATCTCTAGTGAAGAGCAGTTTCTTTAAAGCTGGTGGGAAGATAAATATAAGCTCTGTTTTAAGATACTCCTAACTTTTTCAACCTTTTCTAAATTTAGTAATTAAAATATAGTTCCCTGACTTGAAGCTTTGCCTTCTTGTATTGACTAAGTTCAAGTTACTTATGATTGAAATCCTAAGAAGAAATTTACACTTGGGAACTATTTGGGTCATATTTGGAGTAGTGAATCAAACCTTGGGGAACTATTATTTGGGTCAAATTGGGAATAATGAATCAAATCTTTGTTTATTTTATAGTCTCAAACAAGACAATTAAACCTTTCCATACACACTGAAGAAGTTTCCAATAAATTTATATTTTCCTTTCATCAGGGAAAAACGGCTTACCTGCGTGTTTCAGCTATAAAATGCACAGCATGCTATCTAAGACTCTGAATTTATTTTGGAAACTTAAAGTTAACTTATCCTTCAAGCCAGTTAATTTAGTAAAGTGACAGAAAATTGAGTTAGGGGATGGGAGCATGTGGTGAGAGAACAGAGGAAATGGGAGCTTTGTTTTCTGGCAGCAGAGCTCCCCTTGGCTGTCTGTTGTTAAGTTGTAACCCTCAGTGTCCCCTGTTTATTACAGAATTTCAGTTACTTTTTGAGTGTGCTGAAAGTTCATTTCCCTCTGAAATGGGAGCTGAGAGAAATTGGGACAGATGAAAATATTTGGGGTGTCATAATTCTTCATGTATTATTTTGAAAATCATTGCTTATTCCCATTTGGATGTATTCTTGGTTTCTCTGTGATGCTGAACCAGTCTTTGGAAAGAATTAAGGCCAAATAAAATGGAAATTCCAACAGGAAGCTTTCATTAATTAGTCTTCTAAAGAAGGATTATTATTGACAGCACAATAAGGTGGGGGGGG
>VZSE01010522.1:111817-153364 GCA_013398275.1 Promerops cafer
AATCAGATTTTCTAGAACTCACCATATTTAAAAACTTTTCACATTTAATCATAGCAAGTTTTATGCTTTACAATTCTGTGGAGAAGAGCAGAGCAATTTGCTGCCAGCTCTGTTTCCCTCATGACAGGCCCACTGTGCTCGTGGCTTTGGGATGAGATGGGCTGCAGCTCAGTGGAGCTTCAGCTCTGGTTTTCATTTCTGTTTGCCATCAAAGCCTGCACATGCACCTCGTGGGTGTAGCCTGCTCCATTCCAGGGACAGTACTTGTTTTGAGGCCATTATCTGCATGGGTTTGCTTTAAGAATCGTAATCAAAGGGGGAATTAAACTTCCTTTTTCCATTTGCATGGCACTGGTTTTCCTGGTAGAAATGTGATGTTTCCTGCTTTTCTCTGCTGCACACATCTCTTGGGGAAAAATCACTTCTTTCTTCATTCAGTTCTGCCATGGGGATTGCTTGGAGTTCCCAGAACATCAAGGAGGAGTTGCAGAATTACCCTGAACCGTGCAATTTCCTGTTGGTGAGTGGATGCTTCACAGCATGGTTGTGAGGACCACTATTAAACCAAGTTTAGCTCTGAAAGAGTCATTTTCTCTGCCAGGGTGTGAAATTCAAGTCTCCCCTGTCCTTTGGCACATTAGAAGCTGGGTCTGTGTGCAGTGGTGGTTCTGCCATAGAGCTGAGAGGTTTGCATGAAACTCCCAATAGCTTTTTCAGATTTTGGCAATTCTTATGAAACAATTAAATGAGATTTTTGTTGTGTTCCTGAGGTACATGCTGGGAGCATATGTGTGGGGGTTGGGGTTTTGTTGGGGTTTTTTAACAAATAAAATGAGAATTTGGTGATTTTCTGCATACTTTTATATCTATCCCTGTTGTAAGAGTTTTAAGTGTCAGGCTCCAGTTTCTGCCTCTTGCATTCCAAGGTAAGAGGATGGGTTGAATGACTTCCTGCCTCCCAGAATAGGCTATCCCAGCTCTGATTCCTGCTGCATTGCTCTGCTATTTTTGGCTCACCCTGTTTTATACAGCTGGTGTTGTGCATTGGAATGATTTAGTTTTAGTTTTTTGGTTTTATTTGTCTTCTCATGGACTCACAAGGGAAAACAGTGAATGGGTTTGCTTTTAGAAAGGATTAATTATCTTCAGCTGAAATTTTCTTGACCTCTCAGATCTTCTGAATTTATGTTGTTCTCTTCAAAGTATGTTGAAGAACATGGTAACAGTCATTAAAGTTAAATGTTACCCAAAAAAAAAAAATACCCACCCAGAATGTTACGTGACTTGGAATGTTCTTTAAAAAAAGTTGTAGATGTTAAAGGCTCTTCTGAGGAAACGGGTACATGAAAACTTTCCTAAAAACTGTTAATATTAGATCAGCTTTTAAGAATTTGCTGTATGCTTTGACTAAATACCAGACACATGAGATCATAAGAGCCTTTAGTTTTAAACTGTATTCATTGCTTACATGAGTAATCACTAAGAAAAGTTTTTCAGGAAGCCTGAGTTATGGGATTTCTTAACTCTATAATGCCAAAAAATCTATTAATAAAAAATAATGTTGCGAATTTAGCTGTACTGTGATTTGGCTTCTTGGACATAACTGGTGAACTGATAGTTCACTGGTGGCTTAAGTAGGAAAACTTCATAAAACTGTTTTTTTGGGATCATTTTGCAAGTCTATTACTCTGTAGCCTGGCAATGTTCACTGCAGCAGATTTCCCAAAGCCCAGAATGGGAAGTTGGATGGTGTTCTTCAGAGAGCAGGAGCTGAGCCACTGTCCTGGAGAGGAAGAGGGGTTTGATTTACTGGCAATTCACTGTGCTGATGTCACAGGACTTTTACTGCTGGTTTGACAACTGCAAGGAGCTGACCTGCATTTTATGCAGCTATTAATATGTACATGCATGCAAAATGGGCTCTAAAAAAAGGAAATCTGGGTGATACATTGGTGGATGAATGCTGCAAAGAGGTATTAGTGGCTGGGTAATGCTTGCTTTGAAAAATCTGAGTGGGGATGCTGTTGGCACTGTAACATTATATGTTGTGGTCTTGGAAAATCCAAAGCTGGAGCTCAGCCTCAGCCATCTGTGAGCACTTCTGGATACAAATCCTCTCCCTTCAGCCATCTGTGAGCACTTCTGGATACAAATCCTCTACCTTCAGCCATCTGTGAGCACTTCTGGATACAAATCCTCTCCCTCCTGAAGCCTGTTGATTTTTCTGGAGTTGCAGCACAGTTACTCTGCACAGGAGAAGATCCTTGAGTTTATTCCTTTAGGTCAGGAATAACAGTTGCCCGAAGGATTATGGACATTATCCCAGTGTATAGGAAGTTTTTCAGATCCTCTGAATTCAGGTAGTGGTAGAAATCTGCTTGTGGGAGAGCTTGGAGAAACTGGTCTGGAATTAGTGGCTCAAAAGTTCCACTGCAGCACTGCTGAAACCCTTAAGGTACTTTGAAAAAAAACCAAAACCAGAAGAGAAGGGAAGACTTTCAACATACAGATAATGATAATGACAATGTTTTCCATGGAAATACCCCCTGACTGGATGTGTACGCCGTGGCTGGGTGTACACACAGCTCTGAGCTGTGTGCAGTGCTCTCACACATCCGTTGTGCTCTGGGTGTGGGAGTGAGTATGTCTGTGTGTGTGGAGGAAGAGATTACACAGCTCTGTGCAGTCATTTCACAGATCATTTCACAAGGGTTCTGTATTAGGGAGGAGGATTTCCTAATGGAGGACTTCACTGCTTGGAGCTTTAAGAGGAAATATCTGTGGCAGGAGATGCTGGGATAGTCTACCCCGAGCAGGGTGTTTTTGCAAGTAATTGCATTTTGCTGAGGTTTCCTTCTTTAGATGCTGTGTGGTAGAAGGGTGACAAGCTTCCCTTGCCCTTGGAGTTAAGAGTTGATAAAGTTAAAGACATTCTCAATAACTAATGGTACTGGTCTTTTACATGTAATAAATTTCCTTTGTAGTTCTTAAGTGTGGCTCATGCAGAGGATTTTGTGTTATGGGTATATTAGCAGCTGTCAGAGGACTCATGATCTGATAGAAGAATTAGAAATGCACAGTTAGGGTTTGTGCCATATGTGTTTTTTCTTTCCTAACACCTCATCATAAAACTCCATTTTTCAGTGTTGTGTAGCAGAGTAGCTGCCCAATGAGTTGTTGTGTAAACCAAAATTTTTCTGTTTGTCCTTTTCCTCTTTTGTTTAATACTCAATTTGGAATATTCCTGAGCTAACTTTATAAATGAGATACTATTGTTCTGTCTCTCTTGAAGAAAAGTTGTGTTTAATGTGAATTTTTTTCAGTGGTAGCAATACATGGGGGAATAGGAAGTGGTTTGTGACTCTTGTATGGAAGAGATGATTTCATGGTGGTTGTGGTGTCTTCACCCTGCTGAACGTCTTCTCTGAGGCCCTAATTGTTATTGTTTGAGGCTGATTTGCACTCTCTACCTATGGTTACCTGTCCTGTACCCCTGAAAATATCTAAAAGTGTTATTCCCTTCCCTCAGTCCCACAAATATTACTGCATGGGTGAAATAATAAACACACATAGTTCTGTGAGGAGCATGGGGGCATCCTAGGCTGTTTTTTTGGTGTTTGTGTGCTGCAATTCCCCCAGTATTCTGATTTATTCTGGAAGCCAATGGGAATCTGAACAATGAACAGAAGAGCTTGGGAAGCTGTGCATTGACATATTTAGTTTGATTAAAAATTAACTCATTTTGCTTTATTGCAGGCATTTGGAAATGCAAAAACAGCACATAACAATAACTCCAGTCGTTTTGGGAAGTTCATTCAAGTCAACTATTTAGAGAATGGTATTGTCCGGGGGTAAGTACAGTGTGAGCTGATTCTGGGGGTGATCTCTGTGCTTTTAGGATCTGGGAAGCCTCTGTTGTACATAAAATGCTGCCTTGTTGAAGCTCTGCTCATATGAGAATAGCTTGGTACTGTGGAGTTTAAAATTCTGTAAACTGAACTTTGTGGAATTGTCAAGTGATGCACAATATTCTGACTTTGCTGTACAGCTGGCTCAGGTTAAGGATCTGCTGCTGTATCTTTACCTTCATGGTAAATGAAGGCTTTTGCATAACACCCCCTGCCCTCTCCATTTTGCATTTAAAAACAGAAGATCTGAATTTTTAAGAGGAGTGGAGAGAAGTGAAATAGATTTGAGGAAGCCATTTTAAAGAAACAGTTTAAACATCAGTTAGAGAGATAAAGAAAGCTATAAAATTACTGAATCAAATGTGTGTGCTTATATCTGAATTAATGCCTGCATTTGCTGGTTCTGAAGGACTTTGGAGTGTCATGAGCAATCCCTGACCTTCATGCTCCAGTGTTTCTGTTCTTTGGATTTCTTCTCATTTGCAATGACATGAGTGACTGGGAACTCTGTGCCACATGGGCCTTGAGTGTTATTCTGAAGGAATTTAACATATTTTCAGACCCAGTCACACTAGCTCAGGAGATTGGTACAATTTGAATACACTTGTTTTGTCTTCAGCCTGAGAAAGAGGTGCTCAAACTTTGTCCTCAATCATTGTGCCCCTTGTCAAGGACTTGGAATTCCTGTTTAGGTTACTTTTTAAGCCTGTAGGGGGTTTGCTGGCTGGCTGGCTTCTATTCTGGGCTGACGTCTTCACTGACATAAAAATCCAGCAGATTTGTTGAGATGAGAATCAGACAGATACCTGGGATATTCCTGGGGTCTTGGCCTGCCTTGTCAGACAAGTGTTGATGTTTCAGGATAACATATTGTTACCACTCTGTGGGTCTAGTTTCTGGTGGCAATTTTCATCAGCACTTCCCTTGCTTGGTCTGCCTGTTTAAAGTTACCTGCACTACACCCAAGCACTGCAGAGAGGTGTTCCTTGGGTATTTCTTTGTTCCAGTCACAATATAGGGCCTACTGAAATTCTTGGTTTAGATTTAAGGTAGTGTCTAAGCTCTTCTCTTGCACATTTGAGTGCAGATCTCATTATTTGAACTCTCTTGGCAGTTGCTGTCTGATGTTTTCTGAGGTCTTTTTCTTTTTGCCCTCATGCTTATTTAATTTTCTGTGGCTCCTTAGGGCTGTGGTTGAAAAATACCTGCTTGAAAAATCTCGTCTTGTTTCTCAAGAAAAAGATGAAAGGTAAGAGAGAAATATAGTTTTCCAAGAGAGTTAAAATCAATGCAGCAGTTTAAGAGCATCTGAATGATACAGAATAAAAGAAAATCCACTATATTTTCATGAGAGAAATGTATTGATTTTGCAGGAACTACCATGTGTTTTATTATTTGCTACTTGGAGTCAACGAGGAAGAGCGTAAAGAATTTCACCTCAAGCAACCTGAAGATTATTTCTACCTCAACCAGGTAATCTGTGATTTACCAATGCGTTGATAAGGGTTGTCTGTGTGTTGTTCAAAGATGAAAGGAAGGAGAATAGATTATACTGGGCTTTTTGTGATGTTTGGGTTTTGCTCTTTGCCTTTATTTGGCTTTCTCTTTGCAGCATAACTTGAAAATTGAAGATGGGGAAGATCTCCGACATGAATTCGAGAGATTAAAACAAGCCATGGAGATGGTTGGCTTCCTTGCAGCAACAAAGAAACAGTAAGTGGAATTCTGTAAGCTTTTGTTACTGGCAGTTATTGTTCATGGGTTGTAATGAGCAGTTGGGATCACACATAGTTCTGTAGGGAACGAGGAGAGCTGAGGTTTTTTGAGAGTTTACAGACTAATTCTTGAGGCAGAATTAGGTCTGTTATAATGAACTCTCTTAAGAAAAATTCTGACATAATTCAATTTTTCTTCCTTAGGATCTTTTCAATACTTTCAGCTATTCTGTATTTGGGCAATGTCACATACAAGAAGAAAGCCACAGGTCGGGATGAAGGGTTGGACGTGGGACCTCCTGAAGCCTTGGACATTCTTTCCCAGCTGTTGAAAGTAGGGTATTTCTCTTTAGCATTAATGTGTGATAGACCTGTTTGTCATGTTCTACCTCAGCATTTCACTCAAATAGCCCAATTGCTGTATCTAAATCTCCTTTGTGATACTTCCACAAAATTTATCTTGTGGGAGGGGAAACATGAAATTAGTGAGATTATTGGGGATAGAGATGGAATATAACCTATAGCATGGTGAGTCAACAAATTCTATTTCCAATCAGAGATGAGCAAGAATAGATTCAGTGTAGGTGTGTTCTTTGCCACCACAGGGAAACATCTGAATGAATGTATACAGGATAATTTAAACAAGTTGTAGGACTTGTAAAGCTACTGATGGATGATAAAAAGAGTTTCTCTGAAGAAGTTGTATGTCCACTGCTGCAGTCAAATAACTCATAGAGGAGCTTGATGGTGACAGCAACTCTTGTTCTCTCTTGTTTTGAAGGTTAAACGGGAAATCCTGGTAGAAGTGTTAACAAAAAGAAAAACTGTGACTGCTAATGATAAGCTTATTTTGCCATATAGTCTCAATGAGGTGAGTAAAAGAGCACTTGTAGAGTGATTTTAAATAACTGAAACTTGCTTTTTTGGATTAAAAAAGTTATTATGGTACACTTGCACATTTTGTGAGGGATGGTTGGAAAGTTAGAAGTGTGAATTAAAGGCAAATTGTGGTTTTATTTATCTCTGCTGGGGTTGTAACCTGTGAGTGACACTGGTTTGAAACGGAAATGATTATTTTTTTAAACAAAGTTCTGAAGATTGTTTGATCTACAGGCAATAACAGCTCGTGATTCCATGGCAAAGTCCTTGTACAGTGCTCTGTTTGATTGGATTGTTCTGCGAATCAATCATGCACTCCTTAACAAGAAGGACATGGAGGAATCTGTTACAGTAAGTCTCACAAAACCAAGCCTTTGCAGGCAGCTGTGTGTTGGACCTAACAGTCAATGCTAGAGATGATGTGTTGTGATATCTGGGATAAATTTTGATACTTCTCTAGCCTGTGGTAAATTTCCTGGTAATATTTAATCATCTCTGTTTTCACAGTAGACAGAACTATTAAATATTTAAAATCTTTCAGCACAGACTGCATTGCTTCCTGGACTGTTTATCTGTTGGGGATTAAGGCACTGTATGACAGATTGGTAACTAGATTTCCACATCTTCTTTTAGTGTCTGTCCATTGGTGTACTTGATATTTTTGGATTTGAAGATTTTGAAACCAACAGTTTTGAGCAGTTCTGTATAAATTATGCAAATGAGCAACTTCAGTATTATTTCAATCAGCACATTTTCAAATTGGAGCAGGTAAGAAACAAGAGTGGCTGAAGTGAAACCTGTTTTTATCAAGTGTTTGTGTATTATGCAAACTTAGCCTTTACTCTGCAAAACCCCATTTTGCTTGAATTATATAATTGCTTGAATATTTCTGAACATCTTTACTTTTAAAATTTCTTCTTTCACTATTGCTTGTTCTTGTACTAATGGGGTCTTTCTTCAGAGGGCTGGCACTAAGTTTCTGCTTGACTGCAAAAACTAAGATAACATTCAGGTGATCCCAGACAGAAGTCAGCTAAAACTGTGAACTTTGGTATTGGAAGTCTGTAGGTGACAGGTTGGATTCGGGTGTTTTTGTTTTAATGGTTGGGAAACAGCTTCTCTTATTTTTATCAAAATGTAAGTATTTAATAACCAGTCTTTGCTGCTTCTCCCACCCAACTGCATTTAGGGGATACAACTGTGCTCTGATCCTGGCAGTGGTTCTGAAATCCTGGTATTACTGACATGTGTTGATTGACTTGTTTGCAGATGGTGTCATCTGCCAGAGCACTCTGAGTGCTGCAGGAGCCAACAGATCCTGTTCCTGGACTGCGTTTTGGAGGGGGGTTTGCTCCAGACTTGTTTTTTTCATGCTTTGTGCAGAAGTGTGGTTCTCAGGTCACTGCTGAAAGGAGACATTCTTTAGTATGTGGTACTTTGTCAACAAATTTAGGCAAGCATTTTAAAGAAAATAAAATTACCAAACATCCAAACTTCATGTATAAACATAATGGTGAGGTCCCTGTTTTGTAACTTAGGACAGAATTGGCTATCCTGGCTGGCCAGAGTAAATAGTTATATTGTCTTTTTTTTTTTTTTTTTCTAATGCCATTTTTCCAAATAAGCTTAATCCTTGAATGACCCATTTCCTGTATCTCTTGCAGCCTGAGGGCCCTCAGGGGGAATCTCTATATCTTTTTAAAGAAAGGCTTTTTTGTCTGTGGAAAATGGCATTTCAGTTCTGTAACACGGTGTGCACTGTGTTGGGCAGACTGAATTCCACCTACTTAAAAATAATGCATTTATCATCATCATCATCTAGAACATGATCTTTGCTCTTTGTCCTTTGTTAAACATAAAACTTACTTAATTTTCTGTGTGATTCTTATTTTTACTTTATCATTTTTTTACTTTATTGCCTTATCATTAACTTTTTTCTGTGGGTATTTACAGCATTAAGCAAATCTGGTATTTTGCTCCTGCATCTTAGTGGGAAGCTTGTCATGTCAAGCATTTGAGGGATTGTCACTTTAGCAGAAGAGCTTCGTGTTCTCTTGTCAGGGAGCTCCAAATGTTCTGAGTCTAAGCAATACCCATTGCTTCCTTGGGGAAGTCCTGGTGCTGATGTTGTGTAGGCCTTAACTGCCTGTTTTGAGACTTCTGCTATTTCCTCTAACAGTGCAATGTGAAAATTCTGGAACTTGATATTTAACTATTCTCATTTCCCATAATACAAAAGTTATGGAAGAGCAAATAGACTTGAACTCCTCTATGTCTGCCCAGTTTTACTGGAGTGCTGTGGATGTAACATCTGACTCCAGGGTCGGAGGCTGCTGATTGCTGGGAAGGCAGAGCACAGCAGAACATTCCTTTCACAGCTTTGGTTTTGAAATAGTTTTACCCCAAACAGACCCTGCTGGCTGATGTGCCTGAGGACCTTTGATCTGTGCCACTATGCCTGTTCTTCTGTTCTTATTTATAAATTCTCCTTATTTTTGTCTCTGCTGCCTGAACTAACAAACTCCACTTGCTGTAGCTGTCCAAGGCTGTGTTTTAAGCACTTAGACCACAGGACATCAAAGGTCAGGGCACTGTACTGATAAGGGAATTTTCTTGAGCTACACAGGAAGAATATAAGAGTGAAGGGATCACTTGGCACAATATTGACTATACTGATAATGTGGCCTGCATTCACTTAATCAGCAAGAAGCCCACTGGCCTCTTCTATCTTCTGGATGAAGAAAGCAAGTAAGCAACAGACATCTGCAAAAACATGTGTGGCAGGGAGGAGGGAAGGACTGTGAAGGGGAACAGAAATACAGCACTGCAAAAAGGAGGGGAATGTTGTGGAAAACAAAGGGTTATTTATGACTATGATTTACACTGGAGTTTGCTTCTAATGACTTCAGTATGGTGGTAAAATACATTGATGCTAAAACTGAACTTTGGCTTATGCAAACTTAGGAACTTCCATGTTTGTGGCTTACCATGGAACTGCAATTAAAGTAAAATGCATGTCTGTAAGTCTTGGGAGCATTAAGTAGCAAGTGTGGTAAATAGTTAATGTGGTGCTAACTAAATTTAGCTGGTGAAGTGGGAGGAAACATTGATGTACACTTGAAACCTCAGAATATTCTGCTGTGTGTAGAGCTGCTTGGTTTGGGTCCAGAAACTGAGCCCACCTTTAAAATTCAAAGCAGGTGTAGAGATCTTGGACAATTAATGCTTTCCACAAGGACCAGTAGGTGTTCATTCTGTCACCCTAATAAACATACCTGTATTTGAGAGATAGCTGACCTCTTTTGTCTTGTATTCCCAGTTTTCCACACGCCACAAACCAAACTCTACTGGCAAAATTCAAACAGCAGCATGAGGAGAACAAGTTTTTTGTCGGAACCCCAGTGATGGAGCCTGCTTTTATTATTCGCCACTTTGCTGGCAAAGTGAAATACCAAATCAAAGTACGTGGTAGATCTGATGGGCACGAAAAAAATTCCTTGCCTTTCTGGGAGCTTATTGTCAGGATGTAGAAAATTTGCTGGGAATGGGCTGGATGAGAAGGGTTCTCAGAGATACTTTGGGTTTGCTTTTTGGGTGGTGGTGTAGACTGGAAGGTAACCCTCACTATTATTCTGAAAAAACGAAACAGGGAGCTTTTGCGAGATATTGTGGTTCCATGTGCCTATTTTGCAGGATTTCAGGGAGAAAAACATGGATTACATGAGACCTGACATCGTGGCTCTGCTGCGCAGCAGCGACAGCGCCTTCGTGCGGGAGCTGATCGGGATGGACCCGGTGGCCGTGTTCCGCTGGGCCGTGCTGCGCGCGGCCATCCGCGCCATGGCCGTGTTCGCCCAGGCCGGCCGCGAGAGGGCACAGAAAACGGCAGGTGGGGCACGGGGAACGGCAGGGGTGGACCGGGGAACGGCCGGGGTGGACCGGGGAACGGCCGGGGTGGAACGGGGAACGGCCGGGGTGGACCGGGGAACGGCAGGTGGGGCTGGGGAAACGGCAGGGGTGGAACGGGGAACGGCCGGGGTGGAACGGGGAACTGCAGGCAGGACTCAAAAAGTACAGGTAAGGCATGGGGAAGTGCATGTATGGCACGGAAAACTGCAGGTAGGGCTCAGAAGACTGCAGATAAGGCTCAGAAACTGCAGGTATGGCTGGGAAACTGCTGGTGTGGCACAGAAAACTGCTCTGAAAATGCTTAATACTCTACAGTTGCTCTGCTGACAGTATGAGTTTGTGGCAAAACCTCATCAACCAGACACCATCTTCAGTGCTAAAGGCAAACTGAATGTGGAAATGGTTTAATATTCACACATGGAGGAGATGGTCACTGTTCTTACTGAGATCATTCAGCTTTCCTCCTCCAGTCAGTGCAGCATTTCCTGCAGGCTGGGACAGACTTGAAGGCTTCTTTGTGAAAGTTGGGAGTGATAGTTCTGGTATTCTCATCTTATCACTAGTTTTCATCTTCTCAGACCTCTCTGAAGTATCAAATGAGTATTCAGGATTAACAACTAAATTTGAGCAGCTGCAACTTCCTGTCTAGTAGAAGGGAGTTGAAGCAGCAAAGTACTGTAGCTTGATAAAGGACTGGATAAAAACTCCAGGCCTTTGGATAGATACTTTGCTTGCCAAAGTTGGTAGTTTGTTTGGGGGTTTTTGCCTGCTCATATCTTTGTCAAAATGCAATTTTTTGGTTATTTCCTGACAGGAGTGGTACGTCAAGGACCCAGAGTTCCCCTTGGAGAACTCCAGAGATCGAATACGCCGGTAGAAAAAGTTTATCGGTGAGAAACACAACCCCTACAGGGAAAAGCTGAATTGCTGAGTTGGATTTTCATATATCCAATCTCAACTAGATCTTTCCACATGGAAAGCAAGCCTTATTTCTTCTGTCTTGTTTTCTTTGGCCTTTTTAATACCATCAAAACAACACTCTAGCTTATTTTATGTAAGACCCAATGCAACGGCATGTTGGGGAGAGCCTCATTCCATTTCCCACTGGGTTTCTGAGTTCTCTGTGGTTGCTGTGTGCAGCTTTTAGCATTGTGTGCTCCTCTGCAGCCAGTCTGGGTCACTGAAGGGGGCAGAAGCAGGGCTAGTCTTACAGAACTGTATCTCTATAGGGAGATTGGCCTTTCCATGGATATTTAGGCTTTGTACGTGTTCCTTTTGCAGCCGCTCAGTGCTCGATTTCTCATTTGATTGTTCTGAGGATTTCGATATAAATGCTTTTCAAGACATCATTTCTTTTTGTGAGAACAAGAAGTAAGTAGCAAAAGGCCTGAACTCCCAGGCCAGGGAGGCACATTTCCAGGACACAGTGACTTTCTCAGTGTACCCTGGGTGACAGTGAAGCCATGGAGCACTTAAAGTAGTGACTTCATGCTGCTTCCTAATTCCTGCATCCTGGACAGCCTTTGTCACTTGGGGAAACAAAGAACTAAATATCCAATTTGGGTGAAAGGATTGGTCACAGCTTACCAGATCTGTTTCCTTGGGATATCTTAAATCTTGATATTCAAAAAAGTTCAGAGGTACCCAGGGGAGCCACAACCCTGTGTAATAATGTTGCTGCCACTGTGAGCAGCTCAGAATGGGGAGAGCATCTAAGAGTCAGAAGTGGTTCTTACACTTCTGTTATTTTTGGTTTATGCCTCTCTGGAGAGTAAAGAAGGTAAGTTCTATGCCAGGACACAGCACTTCACAAGCACAGTGCATGCTTGAAGAATGGAACATGCCATGAATTAAGGACCATCCCAGGCTTACTTTGAAAAGCTAAACGTGAATAAGTTTGAAATGGAAATGAAACCCAAAATTTCTTCAAGTATCCCTCTAACAGCTTGTTTATAACTTACTTTTCTGATGTAGGTCTGTTTAAGTAGCCTCATTTTAGTAGTCAAATCTCTCTATGAAAATGTTTACTGTTGGTTATAAAGAAACTTGTATCTACCTGAAAAGGTTCCTTGGCTTAACCAGAAGGGTTCCCTGCCCATTAAGTGCATTTTGCTAAATTTCCCTCCATTTTCTGAATCGATGGCTCAGGAATTTACATTAAAAGGTAGAATCAGAGAGCAAGCTGAGTGTGAAACCCTGGCAATTAAATTTTTGAGCACTGATGGAGTAGAAAGTGCTGACTTGTCATCAAAGTCATTCATGTTTAGGAAAAAGTAGCCTGGGATTGACCTGCTACATTTTGGAGCCCACTTGTTGATGGAACCTTTTGGGGTTTTAACTCCTTTTTTCCCCCCCCTCTCACGGCTGTGTATCTGTGTTTGCCACCTGTGTTTTGCTGTGGATCATTTTAGAGACATGCATGAGCAAATCATCGCCAGTATTAAAGGACTGCCCTGGCAGGGTGATGATCCCTGTGAGCTGCTTCGGTCCCTCAGTCAGCTTCAACACCGCTCCCACCTCCTGTGAGTGCTCGGGGTATTGCTTTGAAAATGCAGCAAGAACCAAGCAGTTACTCCAGTCCCTAAAAATAATGCTTGTCCCAAATTTGTCTTTTGAAAAACACTACACAAGACAATTAAAAATATCCCTTCTGCAAATAAGCTGTAGAGAACACCTTGTTGTTTCATTGCATTAGCTGAAAGTTAAACCTACTTCTCATGTGAACTTGCTTTAAAAACCCCAAGTATGTAGTATGAGCTTGTTGTTGCAAAATATTCAATAGTGAGATCCCCCACAAGGCGTGACAAATGTTTCCTGAATTTCAGGGTGCTGGTGCTGGATGTATTCCTGGGTTTAGAGTCTTTCATCTGCAGTTCTGTGCATGTGTGAGGAAATGGATCTGTGCTCTGCTGTATAATAAGTACATGTAAACTGGGTGGCTTAGAGCAGGAACCTGCCCTGTATCACAGAGTTAATATGCTTAGAACCAGCAGTATGTGAACTGCAGCCTTCTTTCTGAGAGTTTCCACTCCTTCCCCTTCTGTGTGTGGATGAGAGCTGTGCCTGAGGTGGGTGTCCTGCTCAGACGTTCCAGAGTTCCTGGTGCTGGGACATGCATTGTCCTCCTGGGAGCAGCTGGGTGCTTTCACAGAGGTTCTGGTTCCAGCAGCTGTAACTTCTGAATCGAGTATTTTTATTTGATAGTGCCTTTGTGTTATAATGAGTTTAATGACAATACAGTTGCTGAAGAGAATAACTCACAATACAGTAGCGTGTACAACAATGCAGTTTTGAATAGCTTTAACTTCAGAGGTAATGTTTCACTATTGAAAGGTTCCAATACCCACAGAATTTATTTAAGGAAAAAAAAAAATTGTTCTTGTTGCAGAGCAGTTTGCATTTCTTGCATTGATCACTTATAAGAGTGATGCATGAACACACCCTGGTGCTGTTGTGCTCGTTTTCTTCTGTCCTTCACCTTGCCTCATAAATTGCACCAACTTATGGCTTGCAGTAATAATCAAAACTCTTGTGTATTTTTTTTTCTTAAATGATCTTTAATATTTTAACAGGAAAAGTAGAGGCATCAAGCAAAAGCAGATCATTCCCAAGGTAATCAGAAAATTTAGATTTCTCTTGGGTTTGGGTTTTTTTGCACTGTGAATTTCGTTTTGATTGACAGAACTCACTTCAGAGTTATAGTGTTGGAAAATTGTGTTATTTATCCTGACAAGTTAAAAAATAGGTGAATGTTCACTTTAATAAGAATTGTTCAATTAGATAGATACAGAGATGCCATAAATGTGAAAAGTCACTTCCAAGTCAGGGAAGGCAAATGCAGTGATTTTGTGATTCCCCTTGTACACTCTTGGGACAGGGCAGTGAAACAGCTTCACTCTTAAGAAATGTTTTGGCCCAAAATAGAAATAACCATGAAATATAACATGCCATGGAACGTGGAACTCCGGGTAGCTGGTTTCATTCTGACTCAGTTCGGACAAAATATTTCCCTTTTAGTTGAAAGACTTGCACTTTGTTGATTATGAAAACTTTTTTGTAGAACTTGCTGGATTCCAAATCTCTGAAGCTCATCATGAGCATGACCCTGCATGATCGGACTACAAAGTCCCTTTTGCACTTGCACAAGAAGAAGAAACCCCCCAGCATAAGTGCCCAGTTCCAGGTAGGTGACACACCTCAGGGAACAGGCCCTCCTGGGCTGATCTAGGCTGGTCTTGCTTGGAAAACCAAGTGGGTTTTATTCTTGAGGTTTTTTTGAAGTGGGGTTTGTTACTTGATTAAAGTCAGAGTACATTTTGAGATGCCATTTATGCCATGAAATGTGTCAGTTCCCTGTACTGATCATCCTTGTATACAGATTTAGTGCTCCTGTGAGAGCATGTTCAAACCCTGCTTTAAATTCTCTTGAGAAAAGCTAAAAGCAAATACCAAATACAGGGATGTGCTGAGCAATATGGGAGAATCTGTTTGGATTTTGTATAACCATGAGACCTGAAAAAACCTGAATCCTGAGGCAGAAGCTATCCTGCTGTCAAACACCACTCAAAATGCTGATACCTGAAGAAAAACTTTTGTGACTGTTTCATTTCAGACTTCACTTAACAAGTTGTTGGAGACACTGGGCAGAGCTGAGCCATTCTTCATCCGCTGCATCCGCTCCAACGCAGAGAAGGTGAGGCTGCCTCAGAGCTGAGCTGCCTGCTGAGATCCAGGGCTCGAGCCTTGGAATCTGTTTCAGCTTGTTCACTGTCACTCTGTGTGCAGGTGAAAGGTAGCCAAGGTGTGGAAAGAAATGTGCTGTCCCTACGACAGCAGCTGGGCTCCTCAGGCTCTCAGTGGCTGTTTTCTGCTGCTCTTTTGCAGAAGGAGATGCTCTTTGACGAGAGCTTGGTGCTGCAGCAGTTACGGTACACGGGCATGCTGGAAACTGTGCGGATCAGGAGGTCTGGCTACAGTGCCAAATACACATTCCAGGTACAGTGGGGACTGGAAGTGGATTGTGCTCTCAGGAATATCTGCTCTCTTCGGAAAACACGTCTTGTGTGTCTCTTCATATGAGGTTCATGGCCACTTGGGATAAGCTGTAAAAATGCACTGTAGTTTTGAGAGAGCCTGCATGGTAAAAAGCCATAGTTAAACTGTTGTGAGTCATCTACCAGTAAATTCTTCTTGGTTGTGTGAAGGAAAACATGCTGAGTGCAGCCAGTCAGTGCTGCACAGTGCTGTCTCCATGTGGGAATTAGTTTTCTGTAAAAAACTCTTTGTAGGTTTAGAGATCACATTCAGGTGATCTTTCCCGTTAACACGAGGCTGACTGTAGCCTGCATTTTAGATGGAAAAATAGCTCAGTTTGTAGTGAGAGGTAAGTATTTTCAGATCCCTGTAGCTTAGGTGTCTTAAATAGATTTCTATTTTAGAGCTAAAACTCCAAACTTGGGAGTTGCCTTCTAACTTTGGTCTCTTGCTGTCTTTGCTTTTTACAGGAATTCATCGACCAGTTTCAGGTGTTACTGCCCAAAAATGCCAAAGCCTCCAAGGAAGTCATTTGTGCTTATTTGAATAAACTAAAACTGAATGAAAACTACTATCAAATAGGGAAGACCAAGGTCTGTGAAACTTTCTGTAAGGCAGTAAGAAACACAGCTGTACACTGCAAAATTCAGTGCAGTTCATTTGCAAGTGTTAGTCTTCTCTGCTTTTTGTACCTAAACTGGCTATTTTAACTCTTGCAAGTGGTGACATGGAGGTTATACTTGACCCCTTGGTTTTGATGCCAACCTGGTTTTTTGACTACAGGACAAATCCATGTTGTATACGTAGTTTGGGAAATTGTTGCTATTGGCATTTGTCAAACAGGTCAGTGTTTGCGTTTTAGAAGGGTTCTGTGATTTGAAGGCTGTAAGGACAGGTGCAAGTTTTAGAATCCAAACTCTGAAATTTAAAAGGACTTCTATTTTTTGGGCAAGCTGTCAACCAGTAAGGTTTGGTGCACTGGTACCAAACTATTACCTTATCTGTTATTATAGCACCAGTGGGGGCTGAAAGGCTCCTGTTAACTGCTTCTTAATGAACTTTACTTTAACTGAACAGGTTTTTATGAAAGAGGCTGAACGGCAGATACTGCAGGATACACTACACAAAGAAGTGATCAGGAAAATCATCCTCCTTCAGAGCTGGCTCAGGATGGTTTTGGAAAGGAGACGCTTTCTCAGGATGCGGCAGGCAGCCGTTGTTTTACAGGTATCTTTGAAAATTGCCAACCTTATTTTCCTAACAACAAACAAACAAATGCTGTCATGTAACACTCCCCACCTTGAGGCAGCCCTCCCTCACTTCAGAGACCTCCCTTTGCAGGCGTGCTGGCGCTCCCGCTGTGTCAGGATGGCTCTGCAGAGGAACAACGCTGCCGTGGAGATCCAGGCGGCCTGGAGGCGGCACCGGCAGCGGAAACGCTTCCTGCAGCTCAGGAGGAGAGTTTGTCTCCTGCAGGCCCTGGTCAGGGGGCACCTGCAGCGTAAGAGGTAAAGGGGAAGGAGCAACGTGGCATGACAACATCCATTTAATCACCTGGCTTCACCTGCCAAGCTCAGTTTGTGTGTGGGGGTGACTTAGTAAACAGCTTGGTAAATTGTTGCCCAAGGAAGTTGCGGCTGCCTCTGGACCCCTGGAAGTGTCCAAAGCCAGGTTGGGAGGGGCTTGGAACACCCTGGGATAGTGGAAGGTGTCCCATCCCCATGGCAGGGAGATGGGAATGAGATAGTCTTTAAGGTCTGTCCCAACCCAAACCATTGTGGGATTGAATGAACTTCAAGGTAGTTACTGCCATGTGATATTTCAGTCAGTATCAAGTGGTCAGTGGAGTGTGGACACTGCGTATGTGCTCAGAACTTGAGCTTTATTCAGCTCAGCTGCACTGGTGCTGCCAGTCCTGACAAGCAGACGCCTCCCTGCAGTCCCACTGGGACTGTAGGTGTAATTTGGGTCTGTATTGCTATTTGGGCTGCATTTAAGCAGTTGGTGTTTTTTTGACCCCTGGGCATTAAGGATTTGTGTTTTCATATTAAAAATTCTTAACAGATACCAGAAAATGGTTCTAGAAAGGCAGAAAGCTGAAGAAAAGCAGAGAGAAATGCAGGAAGATGAAGACAAAGAGGATGATACGAGCAAGGATGAGCAGAGTGAGCCAGCAACAGATGAGCTGCCTGTGAAACACGAGTCAGAGCCAGATCGAGCTGTTGAGGATGAAGATCAAGCTCAAAATGAACAAGCTGAAAACCTGAGCTCATCTGAGAAAGCCACGTTACCCCAGAAGCACACGGTGGAGGGCTCGGAGAAGGTAACCAACAGCCGGGAGAAGCGGGAATCCCGTCGGCAGAGGGGGCTGGAACACAATGACTTGCAGAACAGGCATGTGCTCCTGTCCTTTGAAGGACCATCTCCATCGTGCCACGAGGAGCAAACTGTTTCTGAAGAGGCCCTGGAAACTGCTCCGGAGCTAGAGAAATCCACAGCACAAGAAGATAATGCCCTTCAGGGAAGCAGCGAGGGAGAGAAAAGTACAAGTGAAGAAAAAACTCTTTCAGACATTCCACCATCAAGTGAGATAAGAGAAAGTGGTTCTGTTCCTGAGCAACCACCTGGATCAGAAGCAGAGGACACAGAAGCTGATAGGATGAAAACACAACAGAATCAAAATAACCAAATAAAAAGCAGCCAAAGCTTTACCTGCCCTCAAAGGCCAACAGATCTTGCACTGAATGTTCGTAACACACTGTCTGCTACTGCCAGCTTTCAGGGCCCTGCTGACTGCTGGGCAGATAAAAACAGGCGGCAGAGGGCAACCAAAGAACTGGACAGCCCCACTTCTTCTGCAATCCAGAGATATGTGGATGACCCAGAGAAGCTAAAGTACAAGAGAGAGAAGTGGAAAGGAAAGAGACAGTCTGATGCTGGCCAGAATGATGTGCTGAGTCAGTCTTTGGATGGAAGGATACGTGTGGATAAGTCTCCTCAGGAGCAGCTAGAGTAAGGGCAGCTTCCTTTTTTTCACTAGACAGAAAACAGATATCTGTAATGTTTAAAAATTGATGGAGAACTCCTGAAAGCCTGTACCTTTGGGCCATGTTATGGGAGCAAATGGAGTTGAGAACAACTCCTGCTTTTCCTTGGCTCCCAGTCCTGCAGTGAATCTGTATGGGCAGAATGTTTTCAGAAGCTCACAAAAGATGCAAAGCCTGCCTGGCTGTATTAAAAGGGAGAGTCAGAGCATTAGTTGAAATAGTGTCTGGAGTTTATTTTCATGTGTCTTTTACCCATTAAAAACAAGGTTTTAGTCACCTGCAGCTTGCAAGCATCATCCCTCTGATATGGCAGGAAATCTGACATTCCCATGCTGTTTCACTTCTCCAGTACATTTTGCATTTAAAAGTAAATTGCAAGGGCTGATCAGGATTCTGACTCAGATGTAGTGTTGATATGTGGGTTATTTAAAAGATGTGAAGAGGCCACAGACTTTAATAAAATATATATTCTGAAACTCATCTTACTACAGAAAGAAGGGGAGTTCAGCTTCATTAAGTGACCTCTCAACACTGGCCCAGACTGTTGCCATGAACCAGGTACTGATGCTATTGTGCATATTTATACTTTAATATTTATAAACAATGATAATGAAACTTTGTGAATAATTGTCTGTAGTGTGTTTGTGTTCCTTCAGGTTGATTTTATTTTTGCTTGATACCCATGTAAAAACAATCATCAGGAAATATTATACAGTAATTTGAAAACCTAATTTTTAATAAATGGATCCTTGATCAAAGCATTAAATATACTTGGCTCTTGTATGAGGAAGCTAATATCTCTTGGGTAAAGTGTTTTGTCTTGATGAAGCAAACTTCACCATTCTAGCTTTTAAAACCATTTAAAGAATCTATGTCACTCAAGATGCAGTTTTTGACTCTTCCTCTCTCCTGTAGCAATCACCAGATCCAATTGAAGAAGAAAAAGGCAACAAGAAATACCCTGTGCAGAAGAAGCCCAGTGACCACTTCCCTACCTCGGACACGGCCGTTTCCGTGCAGCCAGCGAGTCAGCAAGGGGATGCCAAGTATGGGTTGTGTGTGTGACTGGCCTGTCTTTGAGAAAATTAAAAAAAGAGAGATTTTCCATTGGTACTTGAGTTGGGCACCTTGTGACTGTGATTGTGGAGAGGCACAAGTTGGCATCAGCTACACGAGTGGCTGTGTTGCTGCTTCAGTGTTGCTCTGAGCATGATATCTGACCCTGCTGAGGAGCAGATTCTCTGCTTGCATAACACTTTCTGTGAACTGGTTCTTTTTAAAATAAGAACCAACTTACAGCTGGGATTAAAGGTTCATGTAGTGTAATACAACACCAAGAGAAGAACCCAGCAAGCATGTAATGTTGCTTCCCTGGCCTGCTCCAGCCTCTGGCATTCTGCAGCCCAGAGACTTCCTGAGCCAGAAGCGATGTTTTGGATATGTGAGGTGTTGTCTGTGTGTGCTGAAGGTAGTACTCTGATCTTGTAAATACCAGAAAGTCCATGAGTGCTTTCACATTGTCTTTCCTTTTTTTGTGCTGCTCAGTTTTTCTGTAGGCTGGGCCTTAAATATTCCCCATAGTTGTGAATCTTGTTGTGGGTTATCGTTAAGAGCCTGTTCTTGTGGCAGAGCCAGCTTCTGTTGCTAATGGGACAGACTTGTATCTGCTTTTGTATTCAGGTCTGCTTTCAAAAGCCCTTTGCGTAGACTTTTGGGGAAAAAGCCAGACAAGAAAATTGCAAAGGAGAGTTCTGATGTGATTGAGGAAGCAGACGGCCTCTCCCTTGTGTCTTGTGTCGTCTTTACAGACACAGGAGGAACCCAGAAAGTTTCAGAAGGTGAGTTCCGTGATTTAACCCTCAGCACGGTGCTGAGGAAACAAATGCTGCAGAATTCCCTCACCCTGCTTGAATGTACAAATCCATTTCTTTGGCAGGTTCCTCGGGGCAGCCAGGCCGCCCCCAGGCCGGGAAGGAGAGCAGCAAAGCAAAGAAGAACAGAACCATAAAGATCAGCAAGATCTCGAGCGTGTCCCAGAACTGGCGCGCGTCCATGGTCCGGGAGATTGCCAACGCCAATGAGCTGAAACACCTGGATGAGTTCCTCCTAAACAAGGTGAAAGGCTCCCAGCCATGATAAAATTCAACTCTTTGTTCACTGTTTGTGTAGAATTTGAAAGCCTGCTGGTCTAGGTGCAAGTTTGTGTTATAATCTAAAGCAAAAGGGAATTGATTGAATGGTTTGACTGAGTTAGGTGTGCATTAGTGCCCTTCCTATTCTTTTCCTCAAGTCACTGAAAGCATAATATTGCATTAAATGCAATACAGGGCATTGATGTTAGCTCTTTGTTTACAAATGAGTGGGCAGCAAAACTTGTATTAAAAAAAAAAAGCAAGAGTTGTAAGTAAAGAGAGAGTTCTCTAAAGCCCAACTACCCGACTCTTTTTGTATCATCAGCACAGTGCATTAAAAAATGTTGTTTTAAATTATTGGAATGGTCACAAATGACTAAGCCCAGCCACTGAAGCTTAACTTTGTTCAGATGTTCTTTTTTTAACAAAATCTGATGCAGATGTATTTTTTTCTAGATCAATGACTTACGGTCCCAGAAGTCTGGTGTTGAATGTTTATTTTTTGAAGCCACAGAGAAGTTCAGAGGAAACATCAAGACCATGTACTCTGCTCCTGTAAGTCTCAATAAAGGAAAGTTGGCAGGCAATAAATGAATTGAGCGTGCAGGTTAAAGGCTTGGCCTGCAGCTCTTCAATAAAGCAGTTCAGCAATTCTCAGCATAGAATTCAGAGCTGAATGTTAGACTCATTTTACAGTTCTGCTGTAATCTCAAGCAGCCTGCTTTGTTTTCCTTTTCTCATTTACTCAGCCATAAATTTATTTTTAGAAATGGATGGATTTTGCTGTCTTCAGCCTCCTAATGCTGAAGACAGGAGCCAACAGCTTTTCCAATATTCTTCTGACACTACCTTGTGTCAGCCAAGTGCTGTTGGACAGTGCAGGAGGGAAGTGTGTTAACTTGTGTCTGTCATGGGCTGTTATCTTTGACTTTGATCATGGCTGTGCTTTTTCACCTCTGAACTTAAGTACATGAAAATATGAAACTGTCTCAACAGTATCAAAAAGGAATGTCTGAGAAGTATTTTTCCTTCTTCAGAATGGACAAATCCATGTTGGCTATAAAGATCTGGTGGAAAATTACCAGCTCCTAGTTACAAACCTGGCCAAAAAAAGGGAAGAGAAAGAAGTCAAGCTGGTTTTGAATCTCTTTCTATCCCTTCTGGATGAATTCATCAGAGGATATACAAAGAAAGAAGAATCTGAGCAGCCCAAGGTATGAAAGTTATTGTGTTACTGGTTTATGGTATGGTGAAACACTGTTGCTCTCTTAACTTAGGGGACCTGTGTTACCTCAGAAACCTTTTCCATGGCATTCTTTATTATTTGGGAAACACTTGCCATACACACATCATGTGTGTAACAAATTCTGATTGCCGATACACCTTTATGGAATTGTTAATTTTTTAACTTAATATTTTCAGAATCTGAAAGTGTGCATTTTCTTTGGTGAAAACATAGGAGTTCTCTGGAGGTTTGAGAGATGGAGTTGCTTTGTCGTCAGGCAGTGAGCTCAGTTGGTTTTTAGGAAGTTGGTAGTGTGAGCTCAGACAACCCTCAAACCAAGCTGAAGCTGCAGGATAGTGTCTCCAATATCTGGAGGTGAAGTAAAGTCTGGGAAACTCAATAGGGGGAAAAAAAGGAACAATGTCTGAATTTCAAAGACTAAGGCTAGTTTTGTTTCCTACTGCAGCAAACCAAAGCCCAGAAGAAGAAACGGAAGCAAGATCGTGCAGTAAGTGCTTTCTTTCTGCAATAATCCAAGTCCTGAGGTGCACTCACAGAACACAAACACCCTTTGAAGAGCTTGATTTTGTACTGACCTTCTGGTTTGTTTTGCATGCTCATTCACTTACCTTTTATATTAAGATGTGACTATATAAAACCAGTTTTCACAAAGCAGAGATCTGTCTCATAGGTGGTACTCAAGCATTTTCTTGCTTGTCCATAGCTTCTTTTAAAGTCTAAAGGCTTTCTCAAGCATGGGCTGTTTAAAAGAAAACAACTATCAAGTATTAATAACAAAACTATAGCTCTTGTATTGTACTGATGAACTTTAAGGCAGCAAATTAATTATGAAATGTTCCAGCAAACCTAACTGCCTTAAGATAGGGTGAAATTTGGTTTCAGGGTGAAAGCTTTCAGCTATAATTGTAAAATAAAAGGTAAAATAAAATAAAATAAAGGAAATCTGAGATAGGGTAAATGGTTTTATTAAAAATAATAATAATAATAATTTTTAAAAGGCAAAAAGAGTTCACTGGTTCCTTGCTGTCTCTCACCAGATTGAAGAGCACAATGGCCACGTGTTCACAAACTACCAAGTGAGCATCCGGCAGTCGTGTGAGCACTGCTCCTCCTACATCTGGCCCATGGAGAAGGCCTGTCTGTGCAGTGGTGAGTGAACACACCTCAGGTGTGCAGACTGCTTGTAGCTCTGGCTGCTACAGGTGGGCCTGGGTGAACAGGCCACATAGAAAGTGGGTAATTCAAGATGCAAAGTGTTTCAGTGTGATTTAGATGCTTGTAACAATTGCTCCTTTCTCTAGTTTGCAAGCTGACTTGTCACAAGAAGTGCATGTCCAAAATCCAGAGCAGCTGTACCTCTTGTGGGAAAAAGGTAAAGCCTGTGGATCTGGGATGGGGTTCTGTGGTACTAGAAGTGGTGCATGCAAAATGCTGCCTTTATTTCTAAGTAAATGAACAGTGAATGTCCAGGCACTGAATAAAAATTGCTTAAACAGTTCCTTCCCCTATGTGCATGTAGTCAGAGAGGAGCCCTGCACTTGCAGAAACAGAGCATTCTCCTAGGAGGTGATGCTTGAGCTAATTTAGGAATCCTTCTCACAGAGTGTGTGTGCAGTGTTGGCCACACTGATAAAGAAATCCTGCAGTGTGAACCGTAAAGGCTCTTTATTGCTGCACCTTAGCAAATCTGCCTTATGATCAAAGCTGTGCAGCAAGCCAGAATAAAACACTCAGCTTTAGTTTCTGGAAGTATTAGGCAGTTGTAGCAGGAAGCCATGGCATTTTCTAGCTTGGGAAGGGGAATTCACAGTGGGACCACACCTGTGTCACCCCCAGAGCGAGCAGGACGCGGAGCCCCGGCACTTCGGGGTGTGTGTGAGCGCCCTGACCAGCGAGAGGAACTCGGTCCCCGTGGTCATGGAGAAGCTGCTGGAGTACGTGGAGATGCACGGGCTCTACACAGAAGGCATCTACAGGAAATCAGGATCAGCAAATCGGATGAAGGAGCTGAAGCAGTTGCTGCAAGAAGGTCAGGCAGTGTTGTCCACCCTTTGCATGTTATTGCATGATATGTTTCCCCTGTAATTCTCTTCTATCTGAAAGTATCTGTTACTTCTTGTGTTTAAAAACAGCTGTTTGCTGACTGTGCAGGCTGTATTATTTTTGTTGGCTGCCAAAAGCTGTTTAGTACCTTTAAATTACTATCTTTTGCCTATTTTTAACTTCTTAATTGCCATTTGGATTCTGTGAACAGGAGATTAGAATGTTTCTAATCTTATTTCTATGGGGTGTCATTGTGTGCATCAAAGGAATGAACTGCTTTAAATAATACAATCCTTTTCAGACCCAAATTCAGTGAAGTTGGAGAATTATCCTATTCACACCATCACAGGGATCCTTAAGCAGTGGCTGAGGGAGTTGCCAGACCCACTGATGACCTCAGCACAGTACAATGATTTTCTCAGAGCTGTAGGTAGGTTTAAAAACCATTCTTCAAACATTTCTTCTTTAAGTAATTTTGTCCTTGGGAAAAGAAATTATTAAGATGCTCATCCTGACTAAATAGCTCCTTCCAGTGCACTTACAACAATGATTTTAGACATTTTACATAAAACACTTTTCAGGGAATTTTTCCTCTAGTTTAATTAATCTTGCTTCAGGATTCTTTTTTTTTTTTTTATTTTTAATGTGTCACTTACAGCTGCTCTTTTTAAAAACTGAATAAGCATGTCAATAAGTTTCCTTTCAGGCAGGGCTTTTGTTCTTGTTTTTCTGAACCAGATCTTGATACACAGATACTTTAAATCCCTAGATTATTTTAACTTCAGTGGGATTAAGGCACCCCAGATAGTGTTGGAGGTCTTAGTGTGTCATTTGATGATTGCTAACAGCAGCAGCATCTGAAAATGCAGGTTAATTGCAGTGCCATAAGGGGTACTTTAACATTCAGTTATAATAGTTGCTAAATGAAATGACAGTAAGACTTATCAGAATTTAGGAATTTTAAGCTTTCCACTAGCCTTGCACAGCAATTAATGTCTTGTGTTTTCTCCATTTGTGCAGAACTGCCAGAGAAACAGGAGCAACTCTGTGCCATTTACAGTGTCCTGGAGCAGCTCCCACAAGCAAATCATAATACCTTGGAACGACTCATCTTCCATCTTGTCAAGTAATGAGTTTAATTTCTTCATTTGTAGAGAAACTGTGATTCTAAATTCTTCTTGGAAGCTTTAAAGTGTTAAACAGCTTCAGTGTCAGTGTGGGAATTGTGCTGCTGGTTTAGAAATTAAATAATTGAAGCTGGTAGTTGT
Source organism: Promerops cafer (assembly GCA_013398275.1). Lineage (NCBI taxonomy): Eukaryota > Metazoa > Chordata > Aves > Passeriformes > Nectariniidae > Promerops > Promerops cafer. The sequence continues at coordinate 136,999 of VZSE01010522.1, forward strand.
GCTCAGGAACAGGTGTGTGGTTTCTTCTACCACCTGGTGTATTTGGATCAAACCAGATAAGAACAATTTTGAAGACAAGGTAGATATTAAAGCCTTAGTGAATCATCCGAGCACCAGGATTTAGACAGAGGGGCTTGTAGTGAACTGGGGATGAACATATGCAAGTCCCAGGAGCAGGAATAAATGGTGCTGGTAAAGGGGCTGCTCTTACCCGAGGAACCTGAGGACCAAGCAGCCTTCTGAACATGGGCAAATGGGATTTTTGAAGAGAAGATGCTGAATCTTTAGACACACTTTTGAGAAGCTTAACCTGGGTGACTCTCTGATCCTTTAATACATGAAATGTTGTCTACTTAGTAGGTATGAAATAACTGTAATGCTGCTTGGGACTGCTGTACATACTGAGTGTCCAAGAGGCCTCCTTACATGTTATTTTGGAACTCTGGCAAGGTGCGGTCAGGGCGTTTGTATTCTAGCAAGGTCTACTTAAAATCTCTTTTCCTGGATGTTGAATTTCAGAGTGGCTTTGATAGAAGATGTGAACCGCATGTCCCCCAACGCCTTGGCCATCGTGTTTGCTCCGTGCCTCTTGCGCTGTCCTGATACCTCTGACCCCCTGACCAGCATGAAGGATGTTTCAAAAACAACCATGTAAGTTTTGGCAGTCTGCTGAGAAGCAGTGTTTTGGAATGGGATGGAAAGTCAGTACCACTACCTGTATTTGTTACAACTTTATTAATATCAAGCTGAGAAGCTGAGGTTCAAGAAGTGTTGAATTCTAGCTCTGCCAGTGCTGCCAATTCATACACCCCTCTCAGACCTTCCACCTGTCTCCATTTTACTAAGCATAAAGTAGGATGATCTAGAAGTCTTAACTATTAGGTTTATGTTTTATATCAAGATAATCTATTTTGCTGAGATACAAGGCATAATAAACAATATGATATAGAATTAAGCGTCTCCTGCATACTTGGAACCCCCTGATGATCTCTTCTCCATTGTTCTTTGAATTGAAGAAGGTTCTGTCCTTGACCCTCTCTGTTCTCCTCACCCTCCAGCAACTCTGGTTGTGAGAGCCCCTCACCATCCTCACTGCATGGCTGGCCTTGCCTCTGCCTCCAATGAAAACAGAGTTTGAAAAATGACAGCTTTTTGTAACTTCTTACTGACCCCTGGGGCCATAGAGGTGGAGAAGGGCAGTTGCAGGCTCATTGTATCTCTGCCAGCCTGTGCCAGCACTGGGACAACAGGTAGAAGCAGCAGGAGCTGTTGGCAGCCATTGTAATGTCTGTCTGCTCACCCCTGTGTACAGCCAGCATGGGAGGCTCTGGTGATCCCAGGAGGAACATGTGCCATTACCTGTCACCATTACCTGTCCTGTTGTGCCTGCTGTGTTGGACTCTTCACCCCATTACCATGCAGTGCTGCTGTGAGGGATGGGCTGGGACGCTGCAGTTGCACTCCAGCCACGTGTGTGTGACAAACACCCCCAGGCCAGGAGCAGCATCCCATCCACCATGGTTGTTTCAGAACCTTCATGGTATGAGGCAGCTCAGTAAGCTCTTGCCTTTCTCACAGGTGTGTAGAGATGCTCATAAAGGAGCAGATAAGGAAGTACAAGATAAAAATGGAAGAAATCAATCAGCTGGAAGCAGAAGAGAGCTTTGCTTTCCGACGGCTCTCGTTGCTTCGGCAGAACACGGTAAGTGTTGAAATAAAACACCAACTTCTTGGGGAGGGAGTGCTACTTATCCTGTCCATCCATTCAGTTAGTCAAAAATCAGCTGGGAAAAAACAACCGCCCAAAGCTAGGACCTAAATATACAGCTGCACTGAAGTTCTGACAAATGAAGGGTGCAGGGGTGGGAATCTGCTTTTGTACTGGTCAAAATCTACTCCCATGTAATTCTGTCTGTGGAACTGAGATTGAGTGTCTGACATGGCAAAAGAGTTCTTTCACTCCAGAGATGGCTGGTGTGTAAAAATATGCTGCATTCTAGGAGGGAAAATACGCTTTGTTTTTGTTGCACTGATTAATACAAACCAAACTGTGTCTGATCAGAGGCTGCATATAGTGAATTTGGTCTCCATCTCTCTCTAGCTCTGGCCTATAAAACTCGGGTTCTCTTCCCCTTACGAGGGGAAGCTGGTATGTACAACTGCCTGGCTCCAGTGCATGGGTTTTTCTTATGGTACTCTTGCATGACTAAAATACTTACATGGATTGTAACTCAGTTTTAAACACTCTTTTGAACAATCAGGACTGCATGTACTAGTGCAACTTCCTCCCCAGACTGCATGCAGGGCTCCTGGCCTGTTCTGTCATCACCTGGTATTTTATAGACACTGTATGTACCTTACGTTGGACGTAATAATATTACTCATTAAGTGACTACTAAAACTAAGCTGAGCCTGACAGATCAAAAAAAGGTAACAAAATCCTGGAAATCAGGCGAATAGGAAATTTTCTCTTACTTTTTGAAACATTTGTATGGATAACTAACAGCTCTTCATCAATTCCATCAGCCTCTCCTTTGACCTACTCATTTGTCTTCCACTCTGAAACTTGCAGGTGGGTGTAGCTGCTTATGACTGACAAGTGTTACATGTGAATCTGTCTTGCAGAGTAAAAGCTCTCAGGTCAAAGGAAATGACAGTGGCACCTCAGAGCTGGACTTGGTGCACGAAGAGGAGGACGTTTCTGAAGCCAACAATCGAGAGAAGGAGATTCTCATCGATCGCATACAGTCAATAAAAGAAGAAAAGTAAGTCCCCCTTTACCTGGTCAGGCCATGCCCTTTGCACTTGGAGGCAGCACAGGTAGTAAAGCAGGATACCTTTTGTCCAAAAGGATCTAACTCTGCTCTGTAGGGCGAAAAGGAAAATACAAAGCACTAGCTGAGAGAAAATACCATGAGCATTAATAGTTAATGACTACATGCTTTACCTCTGAACATGAGCTGCATAAAAGTGCTTGTGTCAGAGGTGCTGCAGCCTGTGTTTGATGCAGGGAGGACATCACTTACCGCTTACCTGAGCTCGACCAGCGAGGCTCTGACGAGGAAAACGTGGACTCGGAGACCTCTGCGAGCACAGAGAGCCTGCTGGAGGACAAACCAGGCCGGATGGATACCGAAGGTCAGTATTAAGGTAGTAAGTGCTTTTTTTTATTCTATATCTTTCATTGCATACAGCCAGGTGACCAAACATTATCTGGTCACAGTGGCTTGTATAGAGTTACATTTTAGGCTTGCTATCAGTCTCTAAGTGTCTTCTTTCTTTAAAGCAATTACTGGATTACACTGCCCTGCTCAGAGCTCCAGCGTGCCTGCCAAAGACATTTGCAAAGTGCCTTCTCTCCCGCAAACCTCTTCAAATTCTTACTCTGCATCCCTGGCTTCAAGGCGCAGATATTCTTTAACATTGTCCAAGATTAAAGTGCCCCGTCGAACTCCAGTGATACCAACAGCAAACATAAAACTTCCTCCCGGGATGTTCAAATGTACAGAATCACAGGGTGAGGCTTTTGCTAAGGAAGAGTCTCAGATGGTGCAGCGGAGGGAGCAGCCAGGGAGGCGGACTGACAGCATCCACTCGGTGTACATTGCACAAGGGTCTGCACTGGCCCACGCTCAGGAACTCGGGGATGAATACGAACCCACAGCAAAACTCAAACGCAGGTTCTCGGACCCTTACTCTCACATTCCCTGTGTGGAGAAGTGAAATTCTTCAGCTCTCTGGACTCTTCTTGAAGTTGACCACAGCTTTGGCTTTAACCCTTTGAAGGCTGTGAACTTTGTTCATGGTCTTTTAAGTGGCTGCAGGGAAGGCAGCCCGGAAATGTACAGTACTGTAAGGGTTAAGCAAGGTTGTTTAAAGCAAATATTCTCCACTTTAAATTAAAACCTTGCAAAGAAAGTAAAGCTTAATGTTGAATAAAATACATGAGTTGAGTGTACAGGAAACAAGCCCCCCCATTCCGCTGCTGTGCCTTTTCCATTTGCCTTACAATGGACTCTCATGGGACCAACAGTGAGTTTAGGTCAATGTGTGTTGCCTTAATGTTTTGTATTATTTTATGACAATTTTCTCTATGGTTTACAGAACTGGTAAAGTGGTAATAGCCTTAACTGAGACCAACATTTATTAAAACATTGCACTTTTAAAAAATACAAGTGGTAGTTGATCGATGTCTGTCTAACAAGCAATTTATTCTGAAGGAAGCCTTTAGTCGGGTTACTGTTTTTATGAAGTACTGATAAAGGACGGGGAAAGGGGAAGCAGTAACTCGGCTGTGGTGTCACAGGGGAGGATATTGGTGCTCCTGGAGGAAAGGCGGAACTCCCACGCTGGGTGTGCTGGGCGGACCCGCCTCACCTCTGTGCGGGGACGCACCTGAGAACGAGCTGCGCTCCCTCGTCAATGCCTTGAAACCGCGGCCGTGCCCCGGCCCCTCACGGCGCTGCGCCATGTTGGAGTGAGGGAAGAGCTCAGCTCGGCCACAGTAGCCGCCACAGCGCTGCCCCAGCGGCGCCGAGCAGCAGCTGCCTCTGTGCCCACACGCGGGCGTTGGGTTTCGGGTGTTTTTGGGGAAGTTTTTGGGTTTTTTAAATAAACCGGGGCGGTCACGGCCCGCCCAGCGCTTCCCGCCCCTCCCCGCGCCCCGCCCCAAGATGGCGCCCGGCGCTGAGGCGAGTTCCGGTGCCGCTATGGCCGCGACGCGTCTGGAGCTGAATTTGATGCGGCTCCTGAGCCGGTGCGAGGCGCTGGCGGCGGAGCGGCGGGACCCCGAGGAGTGGCGGCTGGAGAAGGTGAGGCCGCCGCGTCCCTCCCGCCCCTCTGCCCCGCAGCACCGTGTCCGGCCCCTCAGTAACCGAGACGGGGAGCGCTGTGGTGTTAAACTCACAGCCTTGGCCAGACCGGGTATTTCTCCTTAATGCTGTCGTTGAAAATCTTGTTTTTGTCCTCAGTATGTGGCTGCTCTGGAGGACATGCTCCGGGAGCTGAAGAAGCAGTCCTGGTGAGCGCTCTGAGCCCCTGGGTGCCTGTTGTGGGTTTGTGCTTCAGGGAAAACGTCTTCAGGTTGTGCCAGGGGAGGTTTAGGCTGGATACCAGGAAAAATTCCTTCAGTGAAAGTGGTAAAGCACTGGAACGGGCTGCCCAGGGAAGTGGTGGAGTCACTGTTCCTGGAAGTGTTCAAAAAGAGGGCAGATGTGGCACTTTGCAATATGGTTTAGTGGGAATTCAGTCGAAGGTTGGACTTGATGACCTTGGAGGTCTTTTCCAACATTGATGACGCTGTGATTCGATAATCTCTTACCTGTAAGTCAGCCACAAACACTGTGGCAGTGCATATGCTTCCCTGTGGAAATACCTATGCCCTGAGGCCCTCCCTGCCTTGGAAAAGGTGATTTGCAGAGGGTTGCAAGTGTATTCCTAACTTGAGGCTATTTCTGCTTCTTTGAAGAAATGTGGGGTGGGTTTTTGTTTTGTTTTGTTTTTGGGTTTTGGGGTTTTTTTTATTATTTCATTTGGAAAGTAGAACACTAGAAAATGCTGGTAACTTTTGGTTTTCATGTTATTGTCTTTCAATTTCAACAGTAAGCCAGCTCCTGAACTGCTGAATGAATACTCTCGCAAAGTGGACTTCCTAAAGGGACTCTTAGAAGCTGAAAAATTGGTGAGATCTACTAGTTCAGCTTGAAAAGACTGCAGTATTCTGTGTTTATATTCACCTATTGCCTGGTTCCTATGCTTGCTTTTATCTTGCATCTCAAAATGACAGTTGTTAAAATCTTATTAGGCACTCCTTGTGAAAGCCTGAATCAGTATATTGGATTCATGTTTTGTTTAAAGGAGGTATTGTATGAAACTTCTTTTCAAAAGCAAAGTATACATTGTGATCATCTTTCTCACTCCTTTGCTGTGAGATGCAAGGGCAAGTACTATCCCTCAGGCCTGACACCTCTCTGGGATGGTCCCAGGTGCACCTGGAGAGCTGTGAAGCGCCAATAAGCTGGGTTTTAGTCAGGGAGGTGCAGTCAGCGCTGCTGTTCAGGCTGTCTTCACTGTTGGGAAGCAGCTGTGGGATTGCACCCCCGTCCTTGTGGGTCACACCTCAGCTGCCTCATGCTGCAGAGTGTCACGTCCATGACTGTTCCCTGCTTCTCCCCACTCCCAGTCTTCATCGACGGAAAAGGCTCTGGCAAACCAGTTCCTGGCCCCTGGGCGCACCCCAACGACAGCCAAGGAGAGAACCCCGGCCACCAAAACCGTCCACCTGCAGACCAAGGCGCGGTGCACGGGTCAGATGAGGAGCGAGCTGCTCGGCACAGTACGTTCAGTGCTGCTGCTTTGCTGATTTACAGATTGTCCTGGTTGTGTTCAGCTGCCTCGGGTGGCTGCGTCTCAGAAGTGTCCCAGGCTGGGTGGGGAGTCACCTCTTTAAATCCTGGGCACAGGCACTCTGCCAGGCCTGCAGGGCTGTTGTTTATCACTGACCCTTTGTAATCTGCTGTTTTGGTTCTCTTTCTCCTCACAGGACCCCCAGGCTACTGATGGTAAGTTTGGTCTGTTGTTTCCTCTAACTGTAGTCAGCCTGAGTCTTACAGGGAGGGGAAGGAGGACATCAGGTGTTCAAGATTCCCCGAAGTGTACTTTTAATTTAGTGCCTCACTTCTTTTCAAGACAACAGATTTAAAAAACAAACTAAACTGAAAACCCTGACAGTTGAAAGCAGAAGTGTTGTTATCAATGGTGGCAGGGACTTAGAGGAAGCTCTTTTTGTAGCATTCATGCAGAAACAGACATTCTAATTACAGAATTAGCAGGGGCAATTTATTTTGTGCCTGTTCCCTTCTGCTCTGAGCAAACCATGTGATCCTGGGTACTTTGAGTAGGTGTTGTTCAGTTCCTCTGGAATACACAGCCATGTTATTCACGTAGGGAGCTGGGAGGAATTAATTTGAGGTTTCCATGGCTACCGTTAGAGCGGCTGGAGCTGGGCCAATCTAACGTGTCCTGAAAGAACACCAAGACACACAGGCTGAAACCCTGCCCTCAGGGATGTGATTCAGCTGGGGTTTTTCCCCTCTTTTGATGTTGGGTGTCCTCTTTTCCCTGCAGAAAGCAGGTAAGCATTTGACACCCATATTCCTTGGGGTAGAGGCTAAGTAGGATTTGGATATTCAAAAATCCCTTACAGGAGACTTGGTTTTTTCAGCCTGTGATTGCATGGGAATTTATAACATGCTAAACACTTTATTTTTCCAGATTCTGAGGAGTTGAACGTAAGGAAGCGAAAGTAAGTCAAAATTTCTCATTCCAGTGCTCAGTGTTTTGGGAACTGTTTTCCCAATGATCTTTAAATCCTAGATATGCTTTAAATTGGGTGAAGTGTCTGCTTACAGAAACCAAAATATAATGTCTTCAGTTGACTCAGTGGGCCTTGTTGTCTTGTAGAGATGGAAAACTTGTGACTGATCCACAAGGAAGCGTAAATCCCCTTTTTTCCCTTGTGCTCTTGCAGAGGCCTCACATCAGACGAGAAGCAGTCGGCAGTGGAGCTGGATGCTGTGCTGCAGCACCACCAGGACATGCAGGAGAAGCTGGCTGAGGAAATGCTCAGCTTGGCTCGCAGCCTCAAAAACAACACTCTGGCTGCCCAGAACGTGATCAAACAGGACAACCAGGTAGCGCATGTTGAGCTGTGACCCCTCAGTTTTGCAACCCACAGGGTTCAAGTGCTGATTTGTGAAATCCTGTAGCTCAATTCCAGGTGGGATTGGAGTGGGGAGACTGGGGTCAGCACCTGCCTGCAGTTGAACCTTTTCTCTGTTGGAGGAAGCTGCCAGACCTGGCAGCAGTGAGGCTGACACTGTTTGCTCTCTTTGCTCCACAGACACTGTCACACTCCCTCAGGATGGCAGACCAGAATTTTGAGAAGCTCAAGGATGAGTCCGACCGCCTGGAACAGCACGCCAAGAAATCTGTCAACTGGCTGCTGTGGATAATGCTAATTGTAGTTTGTTTTATATTCATCAGCATGATTCTGTTCATCAGGATTTTCCCCAAACTGAAATGATTCTGCTTCATTTTATTTGAAGTTGCCTGCAGTGCAGTGGGAAAGCTCAGCTGGTGTGAGAACTGTCACAGTCAGTGACAGTCCTTAAAGAGGCTGTCCAAGGCCTACCTGGTATCTCCTCCCTGTGCAGGCAGTGGCAGGTTTCCTGAGGAAGGCTTTCCACACTTGCATACTTGTTTACTTGGTTACTGTTGTTGCCTCTTGAGGGGAGCGCTGAGGTAAGGACAAGAATTTACACTGAGCTGCTAACAAGTTCTTTAGTGGATAAATACAGTTATTTTTAATGTGGGTTGTGACAAATGTTATGACTCCTAAAAGGCATTTAGTCAATACAAATTTAAATAACAGTTGAAGTCTTACACTCTTTCCTGTCTTCACAGCTTTTCTGTACTGACCTAGGAGCTTGCTGCCAACAGGATATTTAATTTCAGTTCTGTACATACACAGCTGCAGGTATAGGAAGAGAATTCTGCTGTTCAGGTGCTTGCCTGGCTCAGATTCAGAGTTTCAACAGCTAAAATTCTTCTCAGGCTCACCTTTTTCCTAGACGGGTGTTTGGGACTTCAGACTTTATCATCTTCTCCAGTTTTGACTTACTACAGGACTGGAGTTGCTTTCTGTGCAGTGTTTGCTTCCCTTTTGTTCGTGCAAATGTTCTCACTTCTCATTGTGGTGTTGATGCCATTGCATGAAGGAAACACCGTGACCCTGCCACCTTCGTACTGTACACACAGTGCTGCAGGTGGCACAGACCTCACCTGTGCAAACATGCTTGTGCTGGAAGATGAGGGCAAAGGAAGGTGGTGTCTTCAAGATGGAAATAATAATTTTAAAAATATTCAGCCTTTCTTTTTTGAGCAAATTATTCCTGTTAAGCATTGTCTTAAGAGTTCACTAAAATAAAGCAGAGAAAAAAGAAACTCATATTTTTAAAACATTGCTGCTGCTGCTGCTGCTAGAAAAACTTGGAGACTGCAGTAAAGCGGGGTTTGTGTGACAGCCTGAGAGTCTCTGTAGGTGCTTGTGATAAGCTGAAAGCAAACCCCTCTGCATCCCTGCTGGTCAGTGTTCAGGTGTGTCCCGTGGAGGAGGTGAGGGGCAGCAGGTGACCCTGGCTGTGCTTTGGTCTGGAACCAAACCATGGGGTGTTCCAGGCCTGGCTGCTGATCCCAGCAGCCCCAGGACAGGGGATGGTGGGGGAAGAGCTGTTTGTCACAATTGGGTTCTTAGGAACATCCAGCTTTGCTTTGAACACATCCCAAAGCACCAGGCTCTGTGTCAGAGCTGTGCTCTCTTCTGTACAAACCCATCTCTGGTAATGAAGACAGTTAAAATGTTTTACACAAAGTATTTCTGTTCATTTAACATGATGTTTGCACTGTAGTATGCCACTCACTTATGGATTATCAAATGAGTAATTGTATTATGAGGTACAGCTTGTAGTTCCAGCTACTCAAATATCTGTGATATACTCCTTCTGTTTTACCTACCTTGAATTTAGAGAAATTTATAGTTGTATAGCAATCAATTCATGGACATTTCTACTTTGTCCAGTTGTTTTCCTTCATCTGTATGTCATGTTTGACATTTCACTGTGCTTCATTAGTCAATGCTGTGTCACCAAATTATTTCTCAATTCTAATTGTTTACTACTTTCACTGCAGGCATTTCAATGCCAAGCTCTTCTCTTAGAGGCTGAATGTGACGCTGGAATGGTTTTTGTGTGTGAGATTTTGGGATGCAACATTAATGCTTCATCATCCATAATATTGTCCTCTTTATTACTTGAAATAAATTATTTTTTCCTAGTTTTCAAAAGATTTGGTGCATCATTGCAGACAAGTTTAAAATTGAATTTTGCTATCAGCAAAATGGGTTACCTATAACTTTTTGGCACTTAATAAATTAGGAAGTTTTTGATTGGAAAGACCTGAAAGGGAGCTGCTAGTGATAGCTTGCCTCCATGAAAACATCCACCCCTCCAAGTCACAAATACTGATTTACAAAGACGCCTGCATGGAGTGAGTTCAAAAACCACTTAACTTTTGACCATTGACATTTCATGGGTGTTTGTTATTTTGAATGAACGGCCAGGAGTGAACCCTGTAACGCTTTTTGTTATCTCCAGTGGCAGCTGAGCACTGAGCGTCTGCTTCCTGGGGCTCCTCTCCCAGGTGGAAGAATGTTCCCTTCTTCCCCAAGCCAACAGATCCACTGCCTCAGCAGCCCCTGCACACAAAGGTTGGGTCTTTGCTTTTCTCAACACCACTTTGAAGATGGGAGCCGGTGCTATTTAGAATAAACAATGACTCAGGGCTTTGTGACATTTCCCAGATGAATGACAGTTTTTATTTTTGACTGGCCTGTGGGGGGTGATGGATGCTCTGCTGCTCCAGCCCTCAGCTCCATTTCGTAGCACAGGGCTCTGTGCAGCTCTCCACAGAACAATATGTATAGAATATGTATAGAAATGGCCTTCTGTGGGAGTTGCTTAACTTTCCCAAAAGCTTGGGAAATCCAGATGGGAGATGTTTATCAGGCACAGGGCTGGGCCTTGCTTGGCTTCTTGGCAGACTACCTGCTTTGAGAGAGCAAGGAAAATTAAACCAAAACCCTTCTGGAGACTTGGGTCATGTCAGGCCAGTGGGTGCAGCCATTCAGAGTCTGGCAGCAGCATTGACTCTGGGTCAGTCTAAGCTTTTCTGGCAAACACCCTTGGTGGCAGAGACTCCGTGTGTTATAAGGCTCAGTGTTCAGCAGTGTCCTCATCACAGCCGGATGGGATGTGCTGGAAGGACCAGTCACAGGCTGTTGGTGAGGGTGCAGGAATGGCAGGAGCAGAACGCTGGATACAATGGCTCCTGTGGCTGGGCAGTCCCAGGTTTGGGGTACGTGTTCCCTTGGGTTTTCTTTGCACTTTGTGCATCAGACGTGAGAGGCTGTGAGCGACTTTCCCTAACTGGCAGCTATTCTGCCAAAAGGGAATATCCTGTAAAGAGTGAAAGGCAGGGAGTGGGAAGAGCAGGGTTCTGCTCCCGACTGTTCCCTGTGTGACACCCAGTGTCAACCTCCCTTCTTGTCTGCTGTAAACCTGCCATGAATCCTCAGAATTGAGTCTTATGATTTATAGTTGCAATTTAGTTTCTTTTACGAAAGAAATTCTTCCCTGTGAGGGTGGTGAGGCCCTGGCACAGGCTGCCCAGCGAAGCTGTGGCTGCCCCATTGCTGGAAGTGTTCCAGGCCAGGCTTGGAGCAACCTGGGATAGTGGAAGGTGTCCCTGCCCATGGCAGGGGGTGGGATGGGATGGGCTTTTAGGATCCTTCCAACTCAAACCATTCTGTGATTCTGTGAACCATAAAAACTTTAATGACAGTGCTAGAGCAGCTCGCAGCAGATACTCAAATGTCACGATCTGCAGCAGAATCCCTGATGTAATTCCCAAGTCCCAGGGCCTGGCATGGGGCTGGCTGGGAGCTCTTGTCCTGACCTGCCCCACTGCTGGGAATCTGTGTGCACTCGCCGTGTGTCCCACTGAACGGGAGTGACATTAAACCCCAACGGCACTAAATCAATACCACCTGTCACATGATGCCACCGTGACATTTCTGGCATGAGCGCTGCCTCTAATAGGAGCTGGAAGTGGGAAGCAGCAGCAGTTAGTGAATAATGGATCAGATACGCCTGATTTGTAACATTTACAGAGGGAGGGCGTATCTCCCAGCGACAGAACAAACCGGTTATCAAACGGGAACTGGGAGTTCTGGCTCGTCCAAAACGCAAACCCTGGGCAGCGTGGAGCACAGAGCCAGGGTTTGGGAACCCCTGGTGCTGCCCAGAGCGCCAGCGCTCCCTCCAAATTAGACTCTGGATCAACAAAAACAGGCATTAGTGTCAAGAAATAACACAAGAAGGAGGGGCTGGGGGTGAGCTGTGGATCAGAACTGGTGTAGCCGGTGGCTGGGCTGGAACCCGGCGTGGCCGTGCTGGGGGCAGTGACGCGGCTGCGGCCGCTGCCCTGCACTTGGTGGCTGATGGAGAACAGGGAGCCTGGCAGCAGGTTGTGCAAACACACCTGGGGCTGCCTGAGGTGAGCAGCAGAAGCTGTAGGGGAGGATGGAGGATGGAGAGTGAGGAGGCTCGGGGGGCTGAAGGCCACATCTGTCTGGCTGTCTCACTTCTGGGCCCTGCTCGCCAGACCCAGGTTGGGAATGCTGACAGTACTTCGTGTTTTTTCAAGCTGAAGACTTTGATGCTGAATTAGAACAAAAATATTCTGACAAGGAATTAAAAATAAGTCAAATATTGCATCAGCCTCTGTGACACCCAAAAATCAAACTGCACAAAACCAGAAACTGGACCAAAAAAAAATCTAAGAGGCAGTGCTGCAGTTGGCCATGAAGAGCTGGAATTTGCATCCTTCATCTCCAGGGTCTTTGACCTGCATGTAGCAGAGAGATGCCCTCTGCCATTTTCACCCTGGCCAAAATTTGTATTTGCTCATGTAACAATAGAATTCTCCAGAAGGATCTGACAGTGTTTCCTGTTTCAACAGTAAAAAGCTGAGACTTCTGTCCTTAGCACATAAAGTGACCGGATCTCCATCCTCTGAGCCTTCTCACTGAGAAAAGTCACTTAGCGGATTTGGTGTGGACGGAAGGAAGGGTAAGAAAGGAACTCTGTCAATCCATGACGTGAAATATTTTATATTAAGAGATTTGGCAAAGGGTTTTGTGTGACTCTAAACAGGATGAGATAATTTTCCAAGGTCAGCTCTCCTATGCTCTCAGCATTAGGTTTAATCACTGAGAATTCAATCCCGTAAACCTTCGCAGCAACATCCTGCCAGTGATGCAGAGACTTGGCTGTTGTTGGCTTCAACAGCAGCTCTGCTGCATCTTCAAAGGGCAGGAGGCTGCATAATGTGCAAATTGCCTGGTGAGAAATGTGTGAGCAGGAAAGAGTGCCTGGCAAATCAATAAAAACAGAGCAACCTGAGCCATGGGGTAACTCTTCACCCAGGCAGCTGCAACTTGTTGTTAAGAGGAGGCCACAGTGAACTGGTGGAGCAGAAAGTGGGAATTCCGACCTCAGCTCAGCCTCTAGGCTGCTGTGTGGCTTTGGCTCCTGAACTGGTTTTCAAGCAGTTTAGTTCTTAAAACAGAATTGGTACCAATGAACCTTCTTGGTGAGTCAACTGCTCCAAAGCTCCTTTTGGGCACAAAGTTTGCATTCCTTGAATATTCCCAGGCTGGTTAATTAGTGAAGAACTTTAATTTGTATGGCTAAAGACACACAGCCTAAAACCCACCCATGTGTTCCAGCGTATACAGAAAAAGATGTATTTGGTTTTCAAGTGAAGCTTTCAGCAAGCTCCACGTGTTGGTGCTTGGGAGCTGAGCTGGGTTTTCTCTCCACAGACACTTGTGACAATACAAGGATGTCACTGCTGCAACATCCAAGCTGCTTTACAAGGTCGTTGTCCCTACCTGTTTGTGCAAACGTGGTTCCTGCTCCAGGGATGGGTTTCCAAGGACTTCAGTTCTGAGCAGCATTGATCTGGAGGAGGGATCTGTTGGGAAGTTGGTACTCTTAGGTTGGCTTGATGTGGAGGCATCTGTAGGACAGAGCAGTAGACTTTGGACAAGGGATGGAGGGACAGGACACAGGGAATGGCTCCCACTGCCAGAGGGCAGGGCTGGATGGGATATTGGGAAGGAATTGTTCCCTGTGAGGGTGGGCAGGCCCTGGCACAGGGTGCCCAGAGCAGCTGTGGCTGCCCCTGGATCCCTGGGAATGTCCAAGGCCAGGCTGGATGGGGCTTGGAGCAGCCTGGGACAGTGAAGGTGTCCCTGCCATGGCAGGGGGTGGGATGGGATGGTCTCTAAGGCCCCTTCCAACCCAAACCATTCCATTATTTAAGTAAGGAATGGATCAAACCATAACAAATAAGTCTTTGTAGGGTCAAACAGATGGATATACTCCATTGCAAGTCTCTCTGTACTTACTTTCTTAGGAGGATTCAGATCTGAACCTGGTCTGTGATTGTCACATTTCATAGCACTTATCCTTGCTTATTTCTAAGTTTTTTTAATGAAACCATAAAACATTTGTAGTGGAGAGAAAGAAATGTGACTGCTGCCAATATTTAATATATCAAACTGGTGATTTTAGCAGCTTCTTGAATCAGGAATTACAGAAGAGCCTGCATTGCAGCTATTAGAAAAAAAAGAGTAAGCAGGTGTTGGCTTAGTTTCTAAGCACCCACATTGCTCCTGTTGGTTTATCTGATTGCAAACCAAGTGCACTGTAGCGTGATGAATATGTAGCAGTGAATGTATGGGAAAGATGCTGGAAAGGTTGCACCCTGATGTTCTTAATCAGTAATTAGAAACTAAAAATAGTATTTTAAGGAAAGATAATAAATCTGTAGCCTTTAATCCTCATGTGCCAGTATGTAAGCTGATATCATTATTACATGAAAGGCAATGCAAACATAAGTGAGTAAGCAAGAGCAGGTTGCTGTTACAGTCACAGTATAAATTCCACACAGCCCGAGCTGTCCAGGTGATGTTTGGCTCTGTCTGTTTTATGCAAAGTCTACAGTCATAAAGCAGGTTAATTTGCAAGCTAAGAATGCATACTTTTGTTGTTTATTTCCATTCCTTAACTGCCCTTACTTCCTGAAGCAGTCCAGAATGAGTGGGGTTCCGAGTCTCTCTGCACTTGTCAGCTCAAGGCAGTAGCATGGATTTGGGGAAAAAGGACAGAAATTGGGGAAATGCCTTCCCATGACTGTGGTTCTGATGCACCAATGGGCTGAATCAACAGCTCCTGTGCTGTGCAGACACACATCTGCTGTGCTGATGACAGAGAAAGCATCCCCACTTAAGCAGAGCCTTTCATCTCAGCATTTAAATAGTCTGCAAATGCCAAGATGTAGTTATTGTTGCACAGGTACCATCCCAGCGAATCCTGCTTATGCTGGTCGAATCAGGCCGCCAGCCTTACCCTGTCCAACAGGGAAACCTCAAACAACGTCGGGGGTGAATCACACCAGCAGAGCCACGATTTCACTGACCAGCCCTCCTCTCATTCACACACTGTCGTGTCCCTGGGACAGCTGCAGTGATTCTTTACCTGGAAAAGCAATGCAAAGTATTTTAAAGAGGGTAAACTCATACTGCAATTCAGTGTCCAGACAAAGGGACTGAGGCACAGAGACCTGCTGGTCACCACTGGCCTGCCCAGAGGCCCTTAATGTCATGAAGAAGGGAGAGATCTGTTGTAAGCTAAAGCTGGTAGGATAAAAATTTTAAAAAATGTCTATTTGCCAAGCATTTTTTAATTTAAAAAAGGCTTTATTCCAGCAGTTTATAAATCATTTGTCTTGCAGAAATGGCTGAAAGCAAGAGCCAGATAAAATTACTGGAAGTTGCCAGGAAACGTACTGTCATGGCTTAGCGCGAGTGCAGCGCAGAGATGATAAAAAAGGCACCAAATGGTGAATCCCACTGGAAAAAGAACCAGAAACCTGCAATGGCTCTTTGGGTTCTGTGATGCTGACGGCAGTGGCAGTGGTAGATGGTATCCTCATCCCAAGTTCTGTCCAGCTCTGTGGCAATTCATCTTTTCTGAGAGGAGGAAGAGGAGGGACATGGGCACAGCCAGGGCAGCAGCTCTGCTCTCAGCCTGGGCTGACAGTGAGACAGAATCCCAGAATGGTTTGGGTTGGAAGGGCCCTATGGGACCATCTCGTTCTACCCCCTGCCATGGCAGCGACACCTTCCACTGTCCCAGGCTACTCCAAGCCCCAATGTCCAGCCTGGCCTTGGGCACTGCCAGGGATGCGGGGGCAGCCACAGCTGCTCTGGGCACCCTGTGCCAGGGCCTGCCCACCCTCTCAGTAAAAATCTTTTCCCTAATCTCTAACCTAACCCTACTCTCCTTCCATTTGAACCCACAGCGAGGTGAGGCTGCTCAACTCCTGCGCTTTACTCGCTGAACGCTACCGAGGCCACAGCGGCTCCTCGGGCAGTGCCAGCAGGGCTCACAGGCAGCCTGGATGGGTAGGTGGACGGACAGATGGATGGTTGGACGCATGGGTGGATGGATAGACGATGGGTGGATGGATGGTGATGGGTGGCTGGATGCAGCCGCCGCTGCCGCCGCTGCTCCTCCCCCGGTCCGTCCCGTCCCGTGCCCGCGCTCCGCGCCGCCTCTTGCGGCCGCCCCGCTCGGCTCGCAGCTGACGGGGGCAGCCCCTTGTTTACTGGCCGGGGCGC